>LGTU01000562.1:0-25575 GCA_001314425.1 Phytophthora pluvialis | reverse complement strand
TTGGCTACACTATGACCGCACTGTCTGCGGTCGTCAGCCGTACCGTACTGCCTCTCTGACGTTCTCCTTATGGGAACAGGACGATCACTGTGGCTGGAGGCTTGGCTTCTTCGGGATCACCAAATTGTGCCGGGATGGTCAGCTTCCCCGGGAACCCCGGAGCACTATGTCACAACCGCCCCATGCTGGAACGCACATGCCGAGACTTGCTCGAAGCATTGGGGTTCAGGATCTTGACCCGTGCCTCCGGGGTCCCGGGACCCATCAGTATCGGTCCGGCTCCTTGAGTCGTCGGCCGAGTCACTCTTGGTCCTGGTGGTCACTTCCGAGCCTGGGTCAGAGTCCAGCCGCCGTGGTCGGTATCCGTCAATCGCGATTGAGAACTTTCCTTCTTGGGACTTGACACTTGGCATGGTCTGTGATATGCGTCGCACCGTCCCAGACGGAAAGTCCCTTCTCTTTGGGATCGCTCATTCCGCAATTTGACCCGCCAAGTCGATGACCACTTCGGCTCCGTCTTCTGTACCGGCCGATGCGCCTCCGGCACGTGTCGCTCCTCCGGCCGTGTTGCACGGCGTTCCGCAGGGCCCGCCGGCAGACGGGGTTGTATCCCAGCTCGAGGACGCGCAGGCGCTGGTGGATCTCGCGGGAAGTGCCGGCACACCCCTGCCTGCTTTGACGCCCCAAGACCAGGCCCTACGCGAGGCCCTTCTCACGCCTTCACGCGAGTTGACGTCGGGGATCCGCGGCGGCTTCATCGATGTCGCTTCTCGGAGGCGCATCGGCCCCGAACTGGCTGGGACGTTGGGGTTCCACGACGACCGAGTCACTCTGCCGACAGGGGATATCGCTCTGCCCGACTTGGCTGCACTAGCTGAGCACTATGTCACAATTGAATATGTAAGTACTAAGGACAACGTGGTTGATTTGCTAACGAAAGCTGTGACTGCAGATCTACTTAATGCGCTGTGAGGACGCCTCGGGGTCCGTGAAGTACGAAGCGGCTCGGAACAGCAGAGACTCGGAAAACGAACTCGAGTGCGATCACAAACAACGGCACGCGGGGCTATCGGATGAGCTGGTTTGAAGTGGAGCAAGTGACGGCGTGCGGGGCTCTTGGACGAGCTGGGCACGAGCCAGCTTGACAGTAGGAAGCGACAGTGTGTGGCTCTCGGACGAGCTGGACATGGCCTGGCTTATATGAAGTACGCAGGAACGGTGTGAGAGGCCGCAGGACCGGATACGGACTGGCTGCAGGTGATGGCGACGGAATTCGGGGCATCGGAACAAACTGGGTGTTGGCCGGTCGCGAGGATCAAGTTGGCAAGGCGGAGGCGCACTACACGAACCCAAACTCCCGTAGCTCTGCGAGTACGAGGGAGCGGTCATGGCAGACCCAGACGTACTGCTGACCACGGGTGGGGGGGGGGGGGGNGGTCGATAGGATGCTCGGGCCTAGCGCGCCATGAATGCCACTTCCTCAATTCCTCTATTCAAATCAACATATATGTCTTGCTGAGAGTGCTGGGCTCATTCGTGTGCTAATTCAGGTCCAGACCAATCCACCTTTCATATATCGGCCCGCCCTCGCTCGGCGTACACTGCGTGGGCTGTCCTCACTTTCTGAATGCAGGCAAAACACGTGTACCACTCGACGACGGGGTGCTGGAAGCGATTCCAATAATGTCAGCATCCAGCACATGATCGAGTCTGTATTTTAGTAAGTTAGGCAAAGCGTGTGTATTACTGTGCTGCTATCTACCATGTATACCCGAGGAGATGTTGAATTCGATCGTTGCTCGCGTGTACTCGACGGCACCTGACTCGACTATCGACTGGATCTACCGCTTGTTGAAGGAGACGCGTACACCTTGCTTCTGGAGCGGTTAATGCCAAATCCTCACGTGAATAAGTCTATCAATCGTTGTGTTGTCACGCTCCCGCGCTCGGGCGCGGTCTCAACGATGTAGGGCATGTGCTGGATCAATCCGAGCTCAGCGAAGGAACAACCGTACGCAGGCGTCATCCTAGATAGGTTGCTCTCTGCAGGCAGCTTGCGCTTCGTGAGGATGGTGAGTATGTCCCTCCCGTATCTGAGCTGCATTTCAAGAGCCGGGGTCGCGTTCTGTGGGGCTCCGCGCCCAAGCATTCCGTTGATTTCCCTGTGTTGCTCTTGGCAATGCCAAATGACTTCAGCATCGCGAGAACGGTGTCTGCATAGTCGGCGCCGACAGGATGGGGCTGTCTCCCACCATGGGATGCACGTGGGTATGAGCGATATCGGGTCCGAGCAAGTTTTGTCTAGGAAGCGCCTCCGCCGCACGACTCGCGATGATGAAGAAGCAAGGAGCGAGCTTGCGAACTATCGCAGTTTGCGTGTTGCGCGTTGAGATGTGTGCATTAACTACGCGATGATTGGCCGATATCTACCTAACCGTTTCTCGTCTTCGTACACCGCAGAAAACATCCACGGGATCAATGACGCTACATCGTTGTGTACTGGTCAGAGCCAATGGTGAGTTGACCCACTTTTCAGGTACTGCAGCAGAATTAATGTGTCATCGCAGCACGGGAGGGTGGCCGTGAGGCGTTCTCTGGTTTATCTGCAAAAGTGATCTTACAATAGTGCAGATATTTTATTTCCTCCCAGTCGTGAAAACTAGGCCTTAGCAATGGCCAGAGAGCACAGATCCTACCCGATTTAAAATCAGCGATTTTGAACAACAACATGTGATCGCAACTGCCACGAACAATCTGTGTTTACCGTTGTTCAAAGGATTGCAACGTGCAGACTCCATGTAACGCTTTCGCACGATTCGAGAACCGACAAGATGATCCACCGACCAAGCCTGCTTGCACGCACCCACAAATAAAGTGTGGATAAAACTTAATTTTTTCGTTCATTCTTCGTATTGTCGTGGTTTGCAACAATGGGTTAGCGTCAAAAGCGCAATACTGTAAAGTGTAACTATTGAATCCCTTCAGTCAAGTCCTATGCTGGGCCCTGATCCCGCCCGTCCTCTTCAGAACTAACATTTGGACCCAATTCTATACTATTCCTAGCTGAGCGTATATTTCATCGCTCTCGCCACTGTAGACAAGTACTGTAGCTGCAAACTCATTTTGAGTTCACTAGATTTTATTTTAGCGGAAATTCCAAAAGGGGACTATAATTGAAAAAACATTTTGAAAGGCGGGAGCCCGATAAGGTTTAAGATTGCCGATAATCACTGCTGCCAACCTACGTTACTGGGTGAATGTCACATCCAGACCGAACAACTCGACGAAGGTGTGCCAAGAACTCTGCGCAGGTAGGCCCCTTCCCGACGGCCTGATTGGCTAACTGCGCCACTACATGTAGAGCAGCGAATACCCTTAAACGTACCATCACTCTTACCAACAACCGTGCTCTTACCAGGAGTTAATGTAAACAACAATACTTGCTGCAACAACATCGTTTCCGGTGTTCTACCTCTGCTGACGCTGACCAGATAGCCCTGCCTTCTCCGTTGGCCATCTGTTCTCGACAGGTGGAGGCTAAAAAGTGGGGAGTGAGTCCCCTTTTGAAAATGTTTTCGATTAGAGTCCCCTTTTGGAATTTTCCCTTCCCTGTATTTTATTTCTAGAGGGGAGTTAGGAATACCTGCATTATTAGTACCTTGTCAAAAATGATTCATTAGATTAAGTTAAAAGGGGTAAAAATCCTCTTATCTTCGATAGTCGGATAGATAAAGCAACCACACAAATAAAATCCTCAGCTTTGTGCAAACAAATCAAGGTATAACACAAGTACATCTATAGGCCACGACCACGTCTTTTGACATTTTAGGATTCATGTGGTCCACACCGATTATCATGTCCGCCACACCACAACAACTTCGCGCCAAAGAGTTCGTGCAACGTCCGACCATGGCGACCCCGCTCGACTCCAGCGCGTCCAGCTCGGCCGCCAGCGCGCCATCAACCACCGCTCCGGGCCCCACTGCTGCTCCATCGTTCCCTGCATCCAACGCGACATCTCTCGCCCCCCCCACTTTTGTACAAGTCGAGCAATATGCTTCCAACGCCGACGCGGACCCTCAGACCGACCATGACGACTCCGAGGGCGCCAAGACCGTCGCCGTGCCGCGCTGCAGCACGTGGTTCGCCATGGACAAGATCAACCCCATCGAGAAGCGCATGCTGCCCGAGTTTTTCGCCGAAAACGCCTCAAAAACGGCCGAGATCTACCTCAAATACCGCAACTACATGGTGCACGCCTACCGCCAGCAGCCGGGCGTGTACCTGACAGCCACGGCCTGTCGCCGCAACTTGGCGGGCGACGCCTGCGCCATCCTGAGGGTGCACGAGTTCTTGACCCACTGGGGGCTCATCAACTTCCACGTGCCGCCCCATGCGATGCCCCCCGCCGTGCACTCGAACTACGCCCTTAAGACTGCCGATGTCACCGTTAATAAGGGGCAACGGGGCCCTGTAGCCATGCTCGTGGCCGCTAAGAAGGAGAACGCTCGTCGGGTGGACGTACCCCTGCCTTGCGAAGCTTGCGGCACGGCGAGAGGACCCGAGAATGCGTTCTTTGAGTTGACTCCGGAAGCGAAGAAGAAGCTCACGAGCAACGGAACTGCGACGAGCGTTGGTAGCGCCACGCTAATGACCACGGGGGCTAATGGCAAAGCGGGGGAAGGGAAAGAATTGATGGTCGGAGGATTCGCAGTGAGACCTGGAAGCGGCATCTGTGAGGAGTGCTACATTCGAGGAGCCTTTCCGGAGGGATATGACGCCTCGGACTTCGTGCTGATGCCGACCGTGGCGAAGAATCTGTCGGCTGCGGCCAAGTGGACGCAGGAGGAAACCAACTTGTTGCTGGAGGCCGTGAGCAGCACCAGGACCAACAGGATCAAGGGCGGCGAGAATGAGGACGAGAGTGGAAGCTGCGACTGGAACTTGGTTGCGTCCAAGGTGGGCACCAAGATGGCGGATGAGTGCTTGCTGCACTTTTTGGAGATGCCGATGCTCAACCAGACGGCACCGAGTCCGGGGACTGGACTTGGCAACTCGATTCAGTCGTTAAAGCCGTTTACTGCTGGGGAAGCTCTGAACGCGCCTGTGCTGGACTTGGCAGCGCTTGTGGATCAAGTCGATCCTCTGGTTGCGAAGGCTGCGGCCCATGCCGCTCTCGCCGCCATCAACAGGCTACACACCATGACTGTAGCTGCGAAGACTTCACAGCAGGAAGCAGCGGCAGCTGCGACTCCTAGTGCTTCTGCGGGTGGTGCTGTTAAAATTGAGAGTACGCCATCTTCGACAGCCCCAGCGAAGGCAAGTGATGCCCCAGCAACTTCGCTCGAAGCTGCAGCGGAAGCAGTAGCGAGCAGTGCCGCGGCTGCTGGAATTGCATCTACCGTCAAGTCAGAAGACGCATCCGCAGACGGCGATGTTACCATGGAAGATGTGTCGCCTCCGACCACAACGACCGAGCCGGCTTCAAAGACAGAAGATGGCAACAAGGTCACTGCCGCACCTGTCTCGAAGGAAATGATTGCTGTCACAGAGGAAGCTGCCAATGCTACGACGGTTGCACTGTTGGCAACACGAGCACAGAAGATCGCGGATGATACCGCAAATGGCCCCGTTCAGGATCTAGTGAATCAACTGCTGCAGAACCAGTTGCGGCAGATGGAGCTGAAGATGCAGCAGCTAAGCGTGCTGGAGCAGACAATCGTTGCTGAGAAGGAACAACTCGCTAAGGAGAAGTACCAGCTTTACGTGGACCGGCTAGCTTTCTCGAAGGAGAAGCTGAACGGTCGATCTGCGTAGCTTGGTACCTAGGGTCCAGCTTTTCAATGGACTTAGTAGCATCTCAATGAGAAGTAATACCTGCTATCGGAGCTTGTGACTGTCACCGATGAAGCGCACACTCGTTTCATTGTGTCGGTTGGTAAGTTTTTTCGCGCGAAAATAATAGACTGGAGTTTCGGTAGCTTCGTGAGGAGTCTCGTGGAATTGCATGGCAGGAACGATGGAGGTAGCGGGCGCTGGGACAACACCGTTAGGATATCAAGGAGAAGAAGCAGCGCCGTCAGTGACAGTGACAGGGGACCCTCCGACATGCGTCGTGCGAACGAAGGTTGAGAGAAGACCTAGAGATCCATTTGTGCATTGAGTGAAGCGCAGCTAAATTGATTATTTTGCCCTCCTAGAGCGATCAAATTGTGCTGGACGCCCTGATAAATCCTGTTACGGACGTGAAGAGCGTGGAGCTGCGCCACTTTAACCTGGATCAGCTGAGTATGGAAAAACTAGACTCGCTATTTGGAGGCTGCGGTCACGAATGCCAGAGTTTGTCACTGGAAAAGTGTGCGCTTTCCGGTGACCGATTTGCCGCGATGGTAACAGACCGGCTAACCCGAAATCGTGTCAAGCTAGAGCATTTTCGCTTGAAAAGGTTGAGCACGCTCTGAGGTTTCGACAATGGAAAGTATAGGATTCTCACGTTGTACTGCCTGTTTTGATCCATCTTAGCTGCCAGCAAGTGACAATGACATCCCTCATTGCCATGTCGACGCTCTTTACCTCGTCACTCGTGACACTTGAGCTGTCGTCGTGTAAGCTGCCGCGCCAGGCTGGAATCATCTTGAGTCAGTCACTCCAGGCGTGTACATCCCTGCGCCACCTGCTTCTAGCAGGCAACAACATCCGCGATGGTGGGTTACGTGCGATTGCGGACGCGTTGAAGCTGCTCAACACGTCTAGCGGTAGTGCTGTGGCAGCTGCACTGGGTCAGAGAGAAGACTCGGCATCACCGATGCTGGAGCAGCTTGACATTTCTCGAAATGGCATCACGTCGGCGGGGTTTGTTTCCTTGGTGCAGCTTCCACTCCGGTGTCTGAGCGCAGCAGGCAACGCAATTGAGAGCGGTGTGGGTGCGTTGTTGCTAAGCAATGCCTCGACACTGGAATCACTGTGTTTACTTGGGAACCCGCTGTCAGAGGACGGTAAATTCGAATTGGCTCGATCGCTCTTCCGACGCCGTGATAAAACTGGCAAGAGTGCTCTTCGCGAGCTGGACCTGCGCGCGTGTGGCTTCAACTCTACAGATAGCTTGGACGTGCTCCAGCGCAGTTTCCTGCAAGCAGCAACTGCGAGTCAGCATTGTTCTCTCCAAACACTCTACTTAGACAACGGTGTGTCGCCTGCAGATGAAAACTCGGACAGTAAACGTTTCCAGGAAGGGTGTGGATGCCTGAAAGAAGTCGCCACGACGAACTTTCCAGGACTTCAAATTCGCTTCGAGTCAGATTCACACATGGAGAAAAAAACCGATCCGATCCAATATGCAGTTCAATCAAAAGCGCACAATGCCAGCGAAAAGATAGCAAAACCGAAAGCAGTAGCCCTTGCAAGTGTACTAGGCCTCAGCAGTGAGCTGGAGGTCGTGGCATTGGCCACGAAGACCAACGTGAACGCTACATTAGCTTCAGTTGCCAGTCTACCCACTTCTCCGTTGCCAGGGCAGGAGCAAGTCTTGCGTGCAGAGTATACTCGCCCGGATGCATCCGTCATTCTCCACCCTGTTGGCTCGGACTCTCTGAGCAAACCGACTGCAATAGTCCAAGCACGCCCGTTATCGCAGTCCAGTATCGTCAACCCAACGATGATGCGAGCAGAGTCTGTTACACCACTATCGATGCAGCACACCGACGTCGAATACATTGTTAGCAAGACAATTGAGTGTATGAGCCACAACTTCGAGCTGCGACTCGGACAACTCCTTTCTCGAATGGAGACGCAGCACCAAGAGCGGGTATGTCAAGCGACCATTTTGCCGAATGTTTTATGCCTGCATCTCGACTTACTATTTTTTTTTTCACGGTACAGAACTCGTCCCAAGTACAGTTTTTAGCTGCCAAGGTTGAGGCCTGCGAACGTGCATTACCAAGGCTGGAGGCACGACTAGACATGCTGACAGACCGAGTTGCAGCCGGTAGCGCCCAGCTGTCGAAGCTGCAGACTGACGTCGCCCTCCAGCTCCAACAGATTCGCCAGGAGGCACTCACGCAGCAAATGGCCAACCCATACAACTCGGTGTCTTTCAACTCGACGCAGCTTTCGCCCACAATGCCACTTACTTCTCGGATGCAATCTCAAGTGGACGAGATGGTTTCGAGTAGAGTCCAAGCGAACGAGCAGCGTTTGTACTCTGAAATGGATCGAGTTCGGGCTGCACAAGTCAACGCAAACCCCTCAGACCCGCACGCCGTCGTGAACGCTGTATCGGTGCACTTGACGCAGTTCAAGCGCGAGTTCGATGCGAACCAGGCGGGAGTGCTGCGGCAATTTACGGAAAGCATGAGTTCGGACGGTCGCCGACTGGAAGAACGCATTGAACAAGTCGAGGCTCAGGTCGGCAGCCTCGAGTCGGTCATCCAATCAGAGCAGCAAGCCTCACTCTTGGCTCTAGAGGCCATCTCGGACGCTTTCAATGACCCTGCTACTCCCGTCTCAATGAGGAAGGCGTGATGAAGGGCTCATTATGCGATTTTACGGTCAATTACTGTCTTTAAGGGTGCACATGCACTGTTAGTAGGTGCTTACGCAGATACGTGACTTCATCACGGTGATGGGGGCGTATTTGACAGGGACCAAGTCGATTTACGAAGGGTATGGCGGCAACTTATCCATATCACAGCAGAGTTTGAGGCCGTTGAGCTTGATAATGTCGCTCCTTATATACCACAGCGGTTGATGTTATCGTAAGGCGTAGGACGCTCCGGTTGTAGCTGACTCATTTTTCTCTTCGCTTAGCAACCACCAACGCATGAGCTCCACCTCTGGGTGAATGCATGGAAGCGGGGGTTCAAGTGGTCGTCGCGGAATCGGCACGTTTTCGCATTTATTCACGGTACTATTGCTTCGTTATACTGTCGAGGCGTACGAGGGACCTCTCTTGGTTCGCGGGACCCGGTGGAAGATGAAAATTGAGGTAGGTTAGGTCACTACGGGAAATTTGGTTAGGTTTGTGCTTCTTCCGCCCTTGCTCATGTCCTAATGCATGGTATAGAAAAACAAATGCTACGGGGGTTCGAGGGTAACGTGTGTGATAGTTCTGTCTTGAAGTAGTTCGGAGATGCAAATGTTTTCGTGGTCATTTGTGTCCGAGAAATTCAGTTTGTGCTGATCTGTATTGTGCCCAGCCACTTCGAAGTCTCAATTGTGATAATGGTACCTGGGCAGCCGCTGCGAGAAACCACAGCGAACATCCTTGTAGATGATATGCGCCTGATAAGGGTAAAGGAAAGAAACGCGAATGGGTTTGATACTAGAGTGACGAACTTAGTCGACAGTTTGGAATTTCGGAAAAAGGAGACACCACACCGAATCTTGTCTGCATGCGGATGAAGGATTCTGAGTGGCGATGATGTTCTTGTGGGTGCTTCGGACGCGAGAAGCAAATTAACGTCCTTGCTCAAGGAATTCGCCACTGGAATAGCGTATTCTTTGCTGAAGTATCCGGACGACGTCGGCCCGTCCGTCTAGAGAATGGGAGCATCACTACCATACGTGCACAGGCGGCTAAGAACTTACACACACGACATCTTGGTTTTCGTATGGTGGATGTAGTATTCAAGTGCGATCTTGGCCACTATGATTGTTTAGGCCAGGAAGCTCTCAAATATGGCTTATCGCTACTTGGGCGACGCATGCCGAGTATTATAACCAGCGGTATCCGCTTTGGAGACAGCTTTCATCTGGAGTACTATGGTAATAGTCTGCAGCAAAAAATAAAAAAAATAGTACCACAGCGATGCAAATACGAATATAAAAATTCATATCCGTGGTGTTATGCTAACTCCAAGTATCCTTATGGAGGCCTTGTCAACAAAAAGGCAAGACTGGCCTCAAGAAACTCTTGTATCCTTGTCATGCTGCCATCCAATCACCGTGGTGGAGCCATCTCGATTTGAAGTTGAAGCCGGGAAACCAATCAGACATTGCGTCTAATCACTTTCCTAACTCAGTACACTGTGTCCGCAATGGCTCGCCTTGCATACAGGGTCAGCGCCAGTTGCCTTTTTGTACTCATTGCAGTTAGACCATCTCCAAATCATTGCAAATTTAGCCACAACTCGCCGCGGATTGGCCCGTGAAGCGGCGTAGACAGCGCGTCACTGCCCGACGTCACCGCCAGCCCATCCTGTTGCAACAGCAACAAGCACAAGCACTGGCAGCTCACTACGTGTAGCTCATTTTACAGTTGCCTCGGCAGCGAGCAAGCGCGTCCACCCGAAGCAAGACCCCGTCAGTCCACCCGAAGCAAGACCCCGTCAATCCACCCAAACGCCGCCATGGCCATCGCCAGCCACACGCCCAAGAAGTCCGAGCTCGTGCTGGACGGCGAGTCGCTCTGTGCGCAAGACCTGGTGCAGCTGTCCAAGGGTGACACAAGCATCTCGCTGAGCGCTGAGGCCTGGAAGCGCGTGGCCTGCGGCCGCGAGGTCGTGGACAACATCCTCAAGGACACGACGCGCGTGGCCTACGGCATCAACACGGGCTTCGGGCTCTTCTCCAACGTCATCATCGGCCCAGAGAAGCTCACCGAGCTGCAGGAGAACCTCATCCGCTCGCACTCGTCGGGCACGGGCGAGCCGCTGTCGCCTGCGCAGACGCGCATGCTGCTCGCGCTGCGCATCAACGTGCTGGCCAAGGGGCACTCCGGCATCCGCGTGCACACCCTGGGGAAACTCATGGACGCCTTTAACGCTGACTGCCTGTCGGTGGTGCCGGCCAAGGGCACGGTGGGCGCCTCGGGAGACTTGGCCCCGCTGGCACATCTTGCGCTCGGCATGATGGGCGAAGGCCCCATGTGGGACAAGGTTGGCGAGCAGTTCATCATCAGCGAGGCGTCGAAGGTGCTGGCCAAGCACGGCCTCACGCCCGTGCAGCTCGGTGCCAAGGAGGGTCTGGCCATGATCAACGGCACGCAGCTGATTACTTCGATCGGCGCGGAGGCTGTTGTCCGTGCCGAGAACGTGGCGAACTGCGCTGACATCGCAGTGGCGCTCACGTTGGAGGTGCTCTGCGGTACGGTGAACGCCTTCCACCCGCGCATTCACGCGGCTCGCCCTCACACTGGCCAGATGCTCGTTGCCTCGCGTATCCGCACTCTGCTGCGTGCCGATAACCCGTCCGAGCTGTTCCGCAGCCACAACTACGAGGGCAAAGTGCAGGATGCCTACACGCTGCGCTGTGCCCCGCAGGTGCACGGTATTGTGCACGACACCATCCACTTCGTCCGCGGCGTGCTCAACGTCGAGATGAACAGCGCCACGGACAACCCGATGGTGTTCACCGGCAGCGCTGAGGTTACCACTGACTTCACGCCTTCCATCGACAGCAACGAAGTGAAGCCCCAGGTCGAGGAGCAGCCCCAGGCCGAGCACGATATCACCGACCTGGACGACGCCAAGCAGGAGATCAAGCGTCTAAAGGCCCTCGTCGAGCAGAAGCACAAGCCCGTGGAGCACCCGGCCGCTGGGATGAAGCGCACCTCGGACACTTTTTACCGTGGTGGGGGCGGCTTCGTCATCTCTGGCGGCAACTTCCACGGCGAGTACCCGGCCAAGGTGCTCGACTACCTGGCGATCGGCATCCACGAGATTGCTAGCGTCAGCGAGCGTCGTATCGAGCGTCTCGTGAACCCGACGCTGAGCAGCCTGCCGGCTTTCCTCGTGCCCGAGGGCGGCCTCAACTCGGGCTTCATGATTGCTCACTGCACAGCGGCCGCTCTGGTCTCGGAGAACAAGGTACTCACGCACCCGTCGTCCGTGGACTCCATCTCCACGAGTGGCGCCAAGGAGGACCACGTTTCCATGGGAGGCTTCGCCGCTCGCAAGGCTCTGACGGTCGTGGAGCATGTGGAGACTGTTGTCGCCATCGAGATTCTGGCAGCGTGTCAGGCTCTCGACCTGCTTCGCCCGCTGCGCACTACGGAGGCGCTCGAGGCGGTTCACGCACTGGTGCGAACCCGCGTGCCCAAGTTTGACAAGGACCGATTCATGAAACCGGACATTGACGTCGTGCTGGAGTTCGTCCGCAGTGGCGCGATCTGCGACGCGGTTGCGCCCTTCCTGTCCAAGCTGCACGAGTCGGAGCTCTAAACTGTCAACAGTGGAAGCTCCCGATAGCATCGGTGTGACCACAAGTGAGGTCCTAACGTAGAGCAGCAGTAGGATACCATGTAAGAAGCATGCAAGTCAAATATACAAGTTAGAATGCAATCAAAGCAGCATCGTACTTCTGGAAGGTTCGAGATGACTTGGGGTGGGTGATCTCCATGAACATCACTACGCTGTACCTGGAATAACCCCCTGTGCCCCACTTCTCGCTTCCCAATGTTAGTGTCATTTATCCGCATCTTCACTGCTGTGTTTGTTCTTTTCGTTATCTACCCACCAGAAAGCTGAGCGAATTTGAACTCCAAGTTCGCAGTAGTGTAAAGCAAACTCGCCAGAAGTAACTGTAGTAACACGCAAAAATTGTAGAGTACCCGGTTGCTGTCAAATACATTCCCAGGTATGACCGCGGTTGACAACCCCGCTGCAGTCCCAGCCTCATTGAAGATGATTCGAAAAACTTTTTCTCTTGGTTTTTGTTCCAGCGTAAGGCGAGATCCCATCACTACATGTACATGTATTGGGCAAGCCTTATCCGCATGCATACGATCGTATCATGCTTAATCGTGGACAAAATGAACGCTACCGGTATGTGCCACTCTTTCTCAAAAAGAAACCACATCATGACCAGGTATGTGCAGTAGACTGAAGAGATGAAGAAGGTATTTCATCGGGAATCAAAATGTTGACACGTCTACAAGCCGAGCATTAAGCCAGCATCGCCTTGAAAATCCTACTCGTGATCATGACGCATACGAACATCTTCTGATTGGAATTGAACAAACCACAAATGAAACGAGCAGCACACAAACGCATCAAATATTAATCACTCAACTCCACACTTAATGGACTCCTTCCAGCTTCTTCTGGCGCAACACGAGTATTCTCTCCATCTGACTTCGATGCTTGAGTCAGCGACAGGGTAGGGCCAACGTTTATATTTTCCCAGCGCAACAATCCCATGACCGTCTCAAGCACATTTGTCCGCACACTTCGCGGGTCCCCAATAGCTGAGCTGCCCGTCAAATGAACCTCGCAATGTTCCTCCCCGTGTTCATCAATTACGGGGACAAAATGATTCCACATGCACGCGTCGTTTGCCCATATCTTCTCCAGCGACCCACCGTATAGCGATGGTTCTTGCGGAACACTCTGTGTCACGACCGCGTAGCTGCCATTCGTCTCAAAAAGACGGAATCTATGATACAGCAGCCGCACAACTTTCCCTTCATTGTCTGGATCGAGCTTCTCTCGAGCGATTAAATACGTGTCGTCATTAAACTTTTGTACAACCTGCATGACGATCAATGCCAAAAAAGAAAAAGAATTGTAAGCATATAAAACAAAAATCCCTCCAAACGTTTCTTCACTCTGGTAGCGTACATGGAACTGCTGCGTCGCGGCTTCCGACGCGCTTCGATACGTCACGAACTTGATCTCATTCGCCCAATTGCGATCTGCCATCTGCGCCGCGGAACGGTTCCGAAACACCTTCTTGAACGAGAAATACAGCTTCTCGTCTTGGAACCGATGCAGCGTCGTCCATCCAAAGAGATGGACACGTTGAGTGTCCGCGAACCCCACTTTGTCCACCAGCGTCCTCTGCTGTCTCGATATCAGGATCACTTGGGTCGCTCGCTCCTGTGTGTGCAGCCCCAAGTCTGTTCGGTTTTCTCGACAAAGTTGCCCGTACGCTCGTTCCTGGACCTGGTGGTCCCTGGCCATCTCCTTGAGTAAGCCTTCCATCCTGTCCCCCCTTTCACCCTCCCCCCCAATTGTTCCTGGCAGGCCCGATTCTGTCTCATGAGCTGATTGGCCTGCGCTCGAGCGTCCTCCAAGCGTCGCTGAAGGTCCGCAACGCGACCATTCGGAGCCCCCGACACGGAAACTTGTGACAGCGAGTGGTCCACTTGAGTCAGCAGCTCTCGGTGGGTTTCCTCGAGGCGCTGAGCCTCCTCACGCAGCGCATCCATGTGGTCCTTTCCCCTCTGGCGGGCCCGCTGCATGGCCTCCCGGTTGCGGCGCCGACGCTTGTCTAGCGACGCCTGCCGCTTAAGCTCCTTCGTCGACAGCATCACGAACAGCAACTGACTAGGTGGCACGAAATGTTATGGTCACAATTGCTATGTCCTCCAATTTGATGCCTTATCTCGGAGGACAGAGACTATTCTTACAAACTAGAGAGTCGGTTCGACTTGAGTTTGTGCCCAGTTTGAGAAAATTTGTACAAACTGCCACAAGCTAGTTTGTGAAAAAGTACAAACTACCACAAACCAACAAGCGTTATGCATGCCAAATCCAGATGGCGTCTTCCAAGCGTTATTTTGGGTGGTCACACACCGTTATTTTGTGTGAGCACACAATAAACGACAACATTTCCCCGCCATCCGTTCATCACGACATGACCGCCATAGTATTCTGGGGGTTGCACCCCCAGACCCCCGCGGAAGAAACTAAGTTCTGGACACGGCAACGGGTCCGTTCGCTAGGGATCTCGTCGCTGTGCCCGCCTACGCAAATACCAAGCGGCCCTGCTTCGCGGGGTCCCCCGCTCGGGTTTGCTGCGGCTACGCTCCTCGCACCCGCTCACTCTCGCCCAAAATACATGTTAACCGCAAGCTAAGGCTACATACATGTATCTCGAAGGTGCCAAGTCGAATGCGCGCAAGTTTTTTAAGTAGATGACAAGGGCATGTTCCTGCAAACGTATGCGTAAATGCCAACGTGCTAGAAAACAATCAGCACGACATACTTCACACGCTGCATACATCAACGCTTGGGGCGAGGGGGACGTCTTCATGCAATTCGCGATCATGGCGCCGTTTCACCGCCGCACTAGCGATACTACCACCACGATACAACCTCCAAGTAACCTTACCAGCGTTTAATCAGCGGAAACCCAGGCGCTGATGGCATCCGCCGGCGCAACAAGATGGCGGACGTCCTCCGACATGGAGAGCGGGGCGCAAGCAACCCCAGCGCCGCCAGGCCCTTCGACAGTTCCGCCGCGACCGCAGACGACGACGACGGCTACTTACCCGTCCGTATGAAGGAGAAACGTGCGTCCTGGCGGCTGCGTCCGGCGGCGAGTCAGCGAGTGTGTCCTAGCGGGGGAATTTCTAAATGAGCAAATGCAACTGGCTCCCCTTAATTAACGTTTGTTAGGTGTATTTTGGAAAGCGACGCCTCCGTTCAATAAAACTCGTTTAACACCGGCTCTCTAGTTTGTAATAATAGTCACTTTCTATCTCGGAGTCGGGTAATTTTTTAAAAATAAATCCTTAAATGAGAGTGGCTAATGCGCCCAGCTGCGAATCCGGCTATACAGATATACCGATAGTTTGCATAAAAGGAACATTCACGAGGAGTTAATATCTAATCCCAGACACAGCGCCTGGCCGAGTCGGGGACTTAGAGGCCGGGGTGGGGGAGCCCGCGAAGCGGCGCCCCCCGAGCGAGCAAAGCGAAGCAAGAGAGGGGCGGGCCCACGGCTATAAGAGAGCCAACGCGCTAGTGTTCTATTTATACTCCGAATTAACCGTACTATACGGGAGTGGTTACAGCAACCATAAGTCGAAGGATGGGGGTGAAATACAAAATCTTGGCAAGCCGAAATAATGCCTGCGGTTTAAGGTCCGTGTGCGAACCACGCGGACTTAAACCCAGGACCAAGCACGGTATCACCCAGCTCGGCCCTATAGGGTTAAGCCCGACAGGGAATGGTTTGGGGGCTTAGCAGGGTGATAGTTTTCCTGTCGACACCTCCAACTTTGGGGATTCGAGGGCCATGACAGCCGTCCTCAACGAGGGTTAGGGTTTTGATGTCGGTTCGTTTAGGGTTGTTGAAATTGCTTTACAGTTTCTGAGGTCGCTATGAAGGTTTAAAGCAACCATAACAGCTGTCGTCAAATCGTAAAACGTTAAAGTTAAGGTTGCTGTAACGCCATTCGTACTATACTAGCTATATCTGTTTAAATGTCGGAGTCGTTACCGCAACCATAATTTGAGACATGTATGGTCGCTTTAAGATAATCATGTTGCTGTACCAGATTTCAAAAATCCCGAGAGAAGATATATTTCTAATATTTCACCCTCCGTTTAGGTACGTATTTTAATCCAACTTGCCACAAACTTCAAATAAAGTGCGATTTAGACTAAGTACGATGAACCAGAGCCGTTCATTTACGAATTTGCGCGCAGGAGAGAGGAACTCACCGGGCAGGAAGCTGCACAGGAGCTTGGGGTACACGGAACGGCGAGTGACGAGCAGCTCACGGGGGTGGACCACGCATGGCTCCAGCAGGGGGCTCGACTAAGCACGGCACGCGGGGGTGTAGGCGTGCGTGTACTAATGCCAGGAAATGACTTACAGTTTGTATGCATGCGTATTACAGGGAGACACCCGCGGAGTGAGAAGAAGGCTGGACTAAACTATATGTATGCTACTCTCGGCATCGAGCAGGACGACAGCAGCGACGATGACTTCCTTCTGGGAGAAGGGGAGGAGACTGAAGAGTACGATATTCTATCCGATGACGTGAAAAACTCTCTCCAAACTGGTGAGGCTCTGTTGCTTTTGCAATATTAGCGTTTGAGGGATACGGAAGTAATGATTTGTATGGTTCGTATCATGTAGCGCGCAAGCAAAGAGAGCAGGGAGGAGACGACGTTCGACGGAAGAAAAAACAGGAACGCTCAGGTTGCTTTTAGGATGTAGTTTTGATTTACGGCTAATATTTCTTTACTAACTATTGGCTACTGGCAGCTGCCACGCTCGAAAAAAAGAACCCCGCATCCAAGCACAAGAAGCGGTATTCTCCTCACGTTCCCTCCCCCCGCACGCTCAAGAAACAGAAGGGGTCGGAACAACCGGACAATGTCGAGAGGTGCGCTATCAATGCGGTTGTTGATAGCGACGAAGATGGAGTCGATGAGGTATCAAGTGTGATGTCCTCCATGGAATACCAACCACGCAAACGCACAAGCAAGCATCTCGAAGAGTTGGCTACGATGCACAATGAGAGTGATGAGATTGTGAATGTAGTCCCAGCCTTTCTGCTGAAACCTGGAATCGAGAGCTGGGACGAATTTGATGAAGAGTTCGAGAAGTACAAGCGGAGGAACAACCTCAAGTTTCGAGCCCGAAGCTCTGAAAGGACGGTACTCTACAACAGGTATGAAATGTTGCTGCTTTTGCTTTAATGACAGCTAACGACTCGCACGCTGTGATTATATTGCTGTGTAGCACACATGAAAATCAGATGCCGCCTGAGTTTGAGTAGACGCACAAGATATACAGCTGCACGCATGGGGTTTCGCAAGGGTCTCGATCTAAAGGCCATCGAAATCGTACGTCGCGGTTCAGAGGTTGCAAGGCACGCTTGACGGCAGTTGTTAATCGGGTATCCGGTTACACGTATAATATTGAGATACGGAACGAGGTAAGCACGTGAGTTCATTGCGTTTTGCTTTATTGCAATATCTTATGCGTTCTAATGCTTTACAGAATCACACCCATTCACACCCGACGGGCGCTAATCAAGTTGCATCGTACCTGACGACGAAGACAATTCCACTCGACGATCAAGACCGCGAGGACGTGAAGACTTTGGCTGACGCCCGTGTGTCCTCCACACATATTGCCAACTTCCTGAACGATCGCATCGGTGGGTTATGTGCATTCATCATTCACTTGTGATCGTATTTGCTAAACTTCTTTTCTATTTGTTTATGCGTTAGGCTGCAAGGTGACGCCTCAGCAAGCACGGAATCTCATCCGGAGCATTACTGGTCAAGACTTAGCAGAAGATGGACTAAAGAACATGCTTCATGCTCTGCGTCAGCTCGACGGAAGCGATGTTCTTGTACTACAAGATCAGATGGACGTCACTTGTGGAGTCGTAATGCAGACGAAGGTTCAAAAACTCATGTTTGAGCGCTGGGGTGAGACGTTGGTGATGGACTTTACGCATGGCACCAACAATCTTGGATATCACTTGGGTGCGTTGGACTCTGTGTATGATAACCTTAATTTTTCTTGAAGCAACCTTATAGATGATGTACCAATTATACAATGATAGAGTGACCTTGCGCTTAACGTATTTTTTGTATTGTGTACATACTTGTGGCGTTTAGGGAACTTGGTCGTCACGACAGCTACGGGCAGAGGCTTCCCAGTTGTTGATTTCATCTGCTTGAATGAGCAAGCTACGGCGATTTCGACCATTCTGGAATATTTGAAAGAAAAGAACCCAAGATGGCAAGACGTGGCGACCGTGGTCATCAACAAAAACTTCGTCGAATGGCAGGTCTTGGAGGAGTCTTTTCCAAACGCAAAGATTTCGCTCTGCCAATTCCACGCAATCTCCTACTGAAAAAAGTGATGAAGCGGCCCGTGTATCGTCTCAAGATTGCGCAGCGAGAAGACCTCCTGCGGCTGATGATGAAGCTGCTTTACAGGTTTGTTACTACGTGCACTGACGACTGATCGCTTCATGAAAACTAACATCTTGCCTTGCCTTATAGCTTGACACCGGAAGCGTATGAAGCCGGCTACGATGATCTGGAGCTGTACTGCACAACCAACAAGCGGCACGCGTTTTTTTGTGCTTATTTTGAGAAAAACTGGATTGGGTGTCGCGGAATGTGGGAGAACATCTCTCGTGGAAAGCATTTTACTGCGGGTAATACGACTACAAACCGTATTGAGTCAAACTGGAACCAGTTGAAAATGCTGCTGGGAATGAAAACAAGAATCGACTAGACCATTGCAGGCCTGCTCCAGCATCAGATGACTATTACGCAGCAGATTGTGTCGGAGCTAGAGAAACAATGCACGTCGTCGCGGTTTCCCAACACAGTTCCCCGATTCTTGCGAGCAGTGGCGGGCAGACTATCGTCCAATATGTTGGAATGGTGAAAAATGAATGGGAAAGATTCGTGAGCACCATGGATTCAACAAAGTGTGAGCGAGGCTCGAGTATTTATACGTGGAACGTTCACGGCTCCAATCAAACATTTCAGTGTCACGATATTGATTGGACGTGCTCCTGCTTGTTCTACAAGAGTAATCACTTGCCGTGTCGCCACATAATGTATGTTGCACGCAAAGGTCACGAACTTGGTACACTTCCTACCAATACGATCCACAATCGATGGAGCACGTTGGCTGCATTGAACGTCAACGATGACTTGGCCGTTGCGGCAGATTCGTTGCATCCTATTGTGCGCATGTCAAAGTTACGGTTGCCGAAAGTAAGGTTGCCGGATGGAAATGATGAAGAAGAGTCTACGGCAGCACCTAAAGGCATGAAAGAGGTGGCCTACGTTCGACTACGCCGAACGAGCGTGCGAACCAGGTTGTGTTGTCTTCTGCTGAGAAGTATTGCTACGCAAAGGCAATGCTGGAGCCCCTCCTGCAGCACCTGTCGAACCTGTCGAGCTCCGACTTCTATCCCGAACTTAGTGCTTGGAAAGAAACTGTGGATGTTGGTTTGAGGCGTGGGGGAAAGAACACTAGTAGTGCTACCATCGGAAGGAAGGGTCTGGATGACGTTGTCACAACTGAAGCGGACATGCTCTCAATACTGGATTCAGCAGACGCAATGGGAACGGCTCATCTAATGGAAGATATGGAAATCACGGATGGTGGCACGGACATCAGTAGCGACGACGAAGACGTTCCACCTACGCAACCAGCTTCAGTAGCAGTAACAGCGTCAGCAACAAAATCAGAAGCAGAAGAACAGCACCAACAACCTGGTCAAATGCGACAAATGCAACCACAAGAAGCCATCTCGTCGCGATCAGAAGCAAGCGCTAAGACCGTACATATTACTGCGGAAGACGCCCAAGAACTAGCACCAGCAGATGAAGAAGCTGCTGCGGCATCCTTGCGTCATATCATCAATATGCCGAAACCAAAGCGCCGTAGCAGATCGCGCTCGACAACAAAGCAGCTGAGGCAGACAAAGTCGGCACCAGACCGTTTGACCGTACAGTAGTATCCAAGCGGGCTCACTGTGCCGCTGGACCAGCTGCTACAATGGGCTCGAAACACACCCAACATGAAGTTCGTACTGGAGATGATGAGCAAATATCATCTGCAGCTTGAAGACGCTTACCTGAGGGCACGTACTATCGATTGTGGGTGGGAAGCCATGCGACCAGCTGACTACATGTACACATTCGCTATTCCAGTGGACCTCACACGGTCGATGCAGGCAGCAATATCGACAGCTAGGAATGAACAGCGGAAACCCGATAAGCTGCATGATAACGTGAAGAAGAAGGGGTTCGTGCTTGACGTCGTCGCCTTGATCGATCCGAAGTTGTGGAGGTTCAGCAGGTAAGGTTGCTCTTTGCGTATGGTCGCTATATCATGGTTGCTTTAAAAAGTTGATTTAATTAATTGTTTGTGCTGTTTTCAGCTAATTCGTAGGTGCTCTAACGGGGTTCCACACCATTAGGAGGATGGAGCACATGTGGATCGAAGCCAGAAAGTGGATGGAGCAGGACTGGCGACACATTTCCTCGGACGTGGATATGTTTGCGAATGAGACCAATACGGATGACATACCAGCAGATGGTGTCCTCGATCGGCACCGGGTGCTGGCCAACGAGATCATTTCGAAGTTTGCATCGAGTTGAATGCGAACGGAGTTTGTGACGCTCTCTGGTAACGGAATGATCACCTTTGAGACCATCGTGGGTGGTCTCTGCAGAGAGTGGCTGAATGACAGCCAAATTGAATTCTGCTTGGAGACTATTGCGGCATCGGTGGGTAATTGCTGCGTACTCTCGTCGCTAATGTGGGTTTGCGGGTGGCCACAAACACTGAAGACGTCGCTTGCAGACTACAAGTTCGTCGTCCATCCTGTGAACTTGAGCGCAAACCATTGGGGAGTCATAATCGTTCGGTTGACCCTTGAGGGGACTACGAAAAAAGTATTGCGAGTTCAGGCTTACATGTATGAGCCATTGATTGACGATGGATACATGAATAGATGGGAAGGAATATCTAAGGACGACAAGGGCGAGGGGTCTGAAGAAAAGGAAGGACTTCGAGGCTTCGTGGAGCGATGGTACGAAGCGTCTGTACCAAATGCTACACTTTTGGTTGACAAGGTCGAGTGGCTGCAATCTCCACAGCAGCCAGACGCCACTAGCTGTGGTGTCTTAGTGGTTGCGCAGGTACACAGCTACGCCACAGGAAATGTGGATCGACAGCACTACACTGTTTCCAAAAGCGATGTCAAGGTAATGCGTTTGCAGATGATGTGGGTTATCCTGCACCATTCGAAGGAGAAACCCATGTCCGAGTCCGATGCGGCTGCTGTAAGCAGAACTCTTCAAAAGCTGCAGATAGAATTCATGTCGTCTAAGTGCAGCTGTATTTACCTCCAAATACAGCCCTCCACCACCGTTAGGCTTTCAGCCGGTTCACTGCCATCTCCATCGCCCAAAGTTGCTGACAACTCATAGCTACGCTCTTCTTCCTCCTCAATAAGCGCTTGGAACTGCAGTAGAGCTGCGAATATCGTCTCCAGACTCACGCGCATTTTGTCCACCTTTTCTTCATGTCCGCGAGATCACCTAGTCTTGTGCGCACCAACTCACGTGCCAGCGTAGCCTCGTTCATCGTTTTGGCGCCGAAAGATCTTTGCTATGTGCCGAAAATGTATGAGAAGCACATATATGTGTGGCGCACACGCCCGTGAGCCCCACGACATCTCTAAATTTAGACAACTGCCAGCGGGCTACCTGGTAAGCTATAATAAATTACACGTCTTTGTGGTCGCTTTAGGCTTTAAAGTTGCTACAATTCCCGTCGTAGTGTCGCATTACGGTTGCGGTAACGCCATTCTATAATTGTGCACTCTTTGTTACATTAGTTGGGCTCAGCAGCACGTGCCTTTATTTAACAGGCGCTGCCCCTAACGATGTACACTGCTCTGGGGCTCTGGATAAACTTTTTTTCGCCCATACTGAACTGTTGCAAGCGAGCCTCGGGGAGCACGTGTATGTAGGGCTAATGAAGGTTATTGCAGAGTTTCAGTGTGTGCGGGCGTTCCGTTCCTCGTGGTGGCGCTCCACCTGGAGCTCTGGCCAGCGTGCCATAGTCAGCACTAGTTCAGATTATATTGTAGGATTTTCTTAACTCGAAGGGTCGCGTTGATATTTACTCAAAGGGAACCACGCGTGACGCTATAAATAAATTATGTTCAAATATCTTGAAATTTATCGCGAGGGAGCAATCTTCGCGCGTTCATTTCTCATGAACTAGTGCACATGAGGAGCAACAGACACCTTCACTATACTTGGATTCACAAAATCAATCGAGTGGTGTTGGTTTTGACTGCGATGCTAGCTCGTTTGATGAGCCGATTTTGCGATTGCCCAAGAAAAACTACTTTTAGGCACGTTGATAGCGGCAGCGCCTGTTAATCCCGCACAAGTTGTACAAACACATTTGACTTCGCCCTGTCCTTCAATGATACCTAATCAGAAATTGGTCTACTGGACTTATTAATCCGGGCAGTCTATCCTGAGCCATAGCAATTTTAGTTTAGCCTTTCAGCACGTGCTTCGTTTTCGAGCAACGGGTGAGGCCATGTCGAGCATGGAGTGATTTGGCTGCGGCTATTGCCAATGTCAAATATTGTTTAGCCATATTATGGCTTTCGAATTCGCATTGGGCGACCCTCTTCTAGCTGGATAGCCGCATTCGTGGCAGCTTCAAAGCCATATTCTGCGGACAGATTTAGCCGTAACTATCGGACAGCAGCACTGGTGAAGATGCTCTAAGAAGCCGAAGACGGGTTCTTTACCACCGAGGAATCCGTCGCCGGCATAGCGCAGCAGAATCAGCTTGCCGATCGTCTTCAGTCGATCGGGAGTTATCTACCCAGTCAGGCGGGTTACTACATCTTCCCAGAAGCGGCAAGAAGGAAGCAACAATATAACACCAGGAACAAAAAATAAACGGAAAGCATTATGTTTGTTTGTTTGTTCCTTCTTGCTGCTTCTGGGAAGATCTACCTCTGATCCATTAAGCACTGGAGCCGGCAACCCTCCACGCTCGCTCATATGAATGACAGTCCTTCGACTTAGCCACCCTCCCCGGGGCCTCTTTGGCGTACCTTCCGTCCTTCGTGTCCCTCCTTCGCCCTGAAGCCCACAGCCGCTCGCTCCACGTCCACGATCTCTGTTCCGTACGTCGCCTCACCAACGCCTCCGCTCGCCGTCCTGCGAACGAGGCGTGTCGGCTGTCCTGGGGGTGCCACACGTATCATCGACCTCGGGTCATCATGGCAGCACATCTCGAATCAGGTTCCGTGCCCCTCCAAGGAAAGCGTGCTTTGGTGAGTATACAAATTCTCAGTGAACGGCAGTTCACAAGTCCCTGGGTTGAAGGGGGCTAAGTACCAAAAAGCTGGTAGAGTTAAGACTGAATATATTTATAGGTGGTCTTTAGTTTGGTCTGCAATACAAACTATAAGACACCTACACTGAAACCTAGAGAGTCCTGCTTGGTTGGCTTTGAGAGCAACTGGTACTGCGTATCCAATACGTTGCGCTACGTGTTAGCGGTGTTGTCGACACCACATGCCATCTCGAGAGAGAGAGACAGGGCATTGTGTCATGTAGCCCCTTTACCTCCTCCCAAATTTAGATACAGTTATAGACCAATCCGGGGCGGCAGGAAATATGAATCTCACGCTTTCACTGGCACGGTGGAAGCCCATCGACAAGCCGCAGAGCTCTTGCGCTGCGACTCGTTGCTCCCGCGGAGCAATTGGCAGCTTGCCTGCATGCCCCCAAGGTCTCCACATCGATTCACGAATCATGCCCCGTAAGGGAAGCTCAAGTGGCCCCTAAGCGACCACTAGGTCCAAGCCTAAGGTTGCGAAGCCGAATAATATACAAGCTAAGCCTCGCGGCAAAGCTCAGACATTGGGTGATGCCGTTGCCGAGGACACTGAGACGCTAGCAGTGTCTGGCGCGCCCGTTACGACGAAGGACTCGAACCCTCGTTGGCGTCGCTCGCCTTCAGTGTCTCCGGACTCGTGAGAACCCACACTTCATCCGCAACTCCAGGAGGCGGTCTCTACCGTGCTCTGAGGCGGGGTCCACTCGCCTTGTCCACTCGGATGAAGACAGCGAGGGTCTAAAAGACAACACGTTCACGACAGCGCCTGATGTGCCCCCTGAGGGTGGCACCTCTCCTTCCGATGTCGCGAAGGTGAAGGCCCATAGCCTCAAAGAGTCTGGTGCAGCGACTCGTACACCTCACACTGGAAGAGGGCAAGGCGCGTGCACGGGCCTCTAAGGCCAAACACGCACGCGTTTCGAGGCGTGCTGCTTCTCGGTCTTGTGGCGTTGGGTTTTGGCCGCGCCGTGACCAGCCCAGTTGCCAAGCAACCACCGTTTTACCGTTCGGTGAAAACCGTCTGCCGGCTCTTATTGGCCAATCACATTTTCCACGACCGAGTGACTAGGAGGCATTAGTGACAGGGTTCTCGGCCGGTCATAATAAACCGCCAGCCGAGGGTTCTGATTAGGTTCTGTACCCATCTCTCACCCGCACTTAGAAGGGACCGGTCGTATGCTCGGTTCCTATAGAGTCGGGCCCAGGAGCTCCCACAGAGATCTATTCACACTAGATATTTGTATATAGATATAGGACTAGCTATAGGATAGCCTACAGAGGCTCTCAGAGCCGTAGGTTAACAGAAATAAATCAGCAGTCTTCCCCCCAAGCGATCTAGGGTCAAGTCCGACTTCGGTAAGTGTAGCTAGCTTATTGNAGAGTGGGTGTGGCCGAGAGGTGGGAGCGACAACAGAGTGTCGCTCTATATATATCTGTGGGACCCGAGTGTCCGTACGTATATTTGACTACCTGCCGAGGTTTTACCTTGGCACCCCTGTACTAGGCTTAACCGCCGGTACCCTTCCTTCTGAGGGACTGCAGGGGTTTGCGCGAAAGCGCTATATTGCATCCTAGCCCTCGCTCGTGGCTAGTGGTGCAGGTTTGTGGGTTGACCGAAGACAACCTCGGTGTACAGAGGCGCTTGCAACCGACCCGGTGTAAGGGATCGTTCCTGGTCTTCAGGTTTTGATCCAACATTCGTTGACCTTAACAGGGAGACGTGTGTTGTTGGTGGGACTCATACCGATTGGTAGCGAGAATTTCAGCGTGTTCCTACACGACAGATGCAGTCCTACGAGGCGGATGAAAAGGAACTGTCGTGTTGGAACACGTCCAAAAGGTATATGCACACTTCCCACCAACAACACCCCCTGAGTCCGCGAAGACTCAGTGAGTTTTGTCGGGCAAATAGAACATGAAGGCCCATGATCTGCCCTTACGCCGGGTTGGATGTTTCCTCTGTGTACCGTG
>LGTU01000561.1:0-27575 GCA_001314425.1 Phytophthora pluvialis | reverse complement strand
GACTGCCTAAAAGGCTTCTATAAGATAGTGACATAAAACTCAAATAGAAGGCCGCTTAACAAACCAAAAAAAAACGTCTGAAGGGTCTCGTGCCGCCACTGATGAAAGCGCTTCGGGCGTGGATGGAGAGGTTGACACAACGGAAACTACAGATGCTTCTGTGGCCAACACGTCGACGACGCCATCAACGGACAAGTGTCCTGTCCGCCGTCGCCGAAACTAAGCGTACATGTATCGCACTAAAGGGTGCATTGAATTTCTAATGACTTCCTTGGTCGGATCGCTACACGTACCCGCACATCGCTCACAACCCCCATGCCGCTTCTATAGTTTTGGCGGTCGCCTCGCCAGCGTAGAAGCCGGTCGTCGAGGGCGGATGAGCTGCCTTTCCGCTTTCCAGTTTTGTGGTCACACCCACGTGCTCGCAAGGTCTCCTCTAGGGGGCGCCAGTTTGCAATCCGTCGGTGCGTTCACTTGGTTCAACCAAGTTGCTTGGGATCCTGCTGCCACTTTCACACAACAGCTGAGCAAGCTGATCGACCCGCTCCCAGCCGGTCTGGAGGAAAGTTATGACGCGTGGTGTTATCGCACCCTGCTGTCGCTTTGAGCAGCGCTCGATCAAGTGCATGAACTCTAATACTGGAACCGATCAGATCAATTGCCGCCCATGGCCATGGTCGCCGTGGAAATCGTGGAAGTGCTGCCGACCAGGTCGATGAAGCCTTCAGCTTTTCCAGCTGATGCAACGGACTCCACGTGCTTCGTCACTTATGTAGCCGACCAGAGGAATCTTCCTTGATTTGCATCATTCACATTGGACATTGAACAGTGTTCATTGAACACCTCCCGCTGTGCAAAGCCCTATGAAGTAGTAGCTATGCTACCCCCCCTGCCCCGCACAATCGCAGCGACTAAAAAGCTTATAAAACCACGAACAGTTCAAGTCTGGGATACCTTCGCGGCGCGTTGGCCCGCTGCTCATTTCGGAATTCTCTCCTCGCTCCATCACCACCTCGCAATGGTTTCGTCGTCTTTCGCTGCTCTCGCGGTGGCCGCTTCGGTGCTGGCCGCCACCTCTGACGCCCACAGC
Organism: Phytophthora pluvialis; assembly: GCA_001314425.1. Classification (NCBI taxonomy): domain Eukaryota; phylum Oomycota; class Peronosporomycetes; order Peronosporales; family Peronosporaceae; genus Phytophthora; species Phytophthora pluvialis. The sequence continues at coordinate 26,485 of LGTU01000561.1, read as the reverse complement.
TACATGACCGACCCCATGCCGACATGGTCGGTTGGCTACCCGACCACCAACTACGCCGGACTCATAGACGGCCAGGACTACCTGCCCGTTCCTGATGGCATGTCCTACGGGGAAACCCCGAGAGCAACACGGAATCCTACTGGACGGCTTTCAACGCAAGCAAATACACCTCACTCAAGGACCTCGCGGACAAGACCATGGTCCTGCAGTCGCTGAGCCCCTTCGACAAGGCGACGGCCGACTGCGGCTTCTCTCTACCGAATGGCACGGCGCGTGACTTGCCTGCCGAGGTGCAATGGCATGATTTCGGCATGTCGCACCAAGGGCCTTGCGAGGTCTGGTGCGACGACAAGCTGGCCTTCATGGACACCAACTGCGCTCTTCATTTCCCGGAGGTGCCTGCGTCGCTACCCTACGACGTCAAGGTGTGCAGCGGCGCGAAGATGATTCAGTCGTACTGGATCGCGCTCCACGGCCTCCCGTGGCAGCTCTACATGAACTGCGTCCCTCTCACGGGTAAGGTGAACGGCACCGCCAATGCTGTGGCTGGTGAAAACTCCGCGCAGATGGCGACCACGACAACTGCCCCCTCGACCGCGGCGACCGACGCACCGGAGACCTCTGCAGAGTCGTCAAGTGCCTCGACTGACGGTTCGGCGACTACTGCTACTGAAGCTCCGAAGACAACCACCACGGATGCTCCGGACGCTGCGACTCCCGAGGTGACACCTGGACCCCCGACTGTGACCACGGCCACGCCTACTGCGACCGAGCCTACCTCGCAGACTAACGAAGGTGCAGGTGGCGCAAAGTGCTCTCGCCGTCGCAACTAAGCGTCGACTGGTAGCATAGTCTAGTGTTAAAATGTCTGGTTGTCGGTAGTAAATGCGTTCGGTGTCCAATAGAACCAGGAGTGAGCACAAATGTGTGTGTGCTCGTTTTACTGTTCGAATGCATGTGTACGAATTAATGATCGTTCGTTCCAAACGAATACATGTAAGTTTAGTTTGGTATTGTGCGTTGGATTCAAAATTCGGAGAGGGGGGGAAATCATGCTTGGGGTCCAAACCTTGTCAATGCCTGCGGTTTAACATCTGTGTGCGGAGCACGCGGTGTTAAACCCAGGACCTAGCAGTGTCGTTCTACCAAGCGGAGGTGAAGCTTGCGAGCCGCAGCGGGCTTAGGGTTCTGTCACCAGGGAGCNACCAGTGAGCGCAGCGAGCCGCCAGGATTTCTTGGGAGTGCGCGGAGCGCGTAGCGTGGTGGTAAGTTGAAGCCCATGCCATCCGTCCTCACATTTTACCGTATCATTTCGATAAAGTACGAATATCAAAAGATATAATTAAATCAAGTGTACGTCAAACCTAACCCGTTTAGAAAACATGGGCGCTATCGGTCGCCAAAATATTTTGACAAATATATAGCTCAGGCTTGACCCCTTAGCAACCGAGGCGACTTGTCGACATGAGATAGTGAAAAGGACTCTAAGAAGCTCTCGGCGGCATGCCAGCTTCGCTGCCGCAGAATCTGCTTTAGTCCTATGACGATGCCAGCCGTGCCAATATTTGCATCTCCTGCGCCAGCTTCGCAGCCGCAGGATCTATTTTGCGCGTTACATTTCTCATTACATTTATTACCAGGTCTTCAGTGTTTGGAAAATGGGACCTCCACTGGGATCGTCTCTTAGCTCTGAAAGTAAATTTAGAGAATAACATGTAATTTGATTAGCAAGGGTTTAGTCATCGATAAGGCTGCGTACCGGCACTCTTCGTCCATTCCGCAGTATATCGCTGCCGCATTCTCGTTGGTTGCTAACACCTGATTGGACCGAAAGCGGCCAGCAACTTCAATTGTTGTCCCTAGCTCATCCTCGTACAGTTTGATCACCACGTCATACGTCTCACTCCCGAACGAACGTGATTCGACGAGCGACACTTGCATGGGCAAGTGTTAATGAGCGACGGCGAGCTCTAGGGTCGTCTCTGTCAGCTTATCCCCCGTGCTTTTATGACGCTTTGTAGCACCATTGCCGATTTCTCGTTCATGATAGCCCTGAGGTGACCTCGGCAACACGCCGACTCTACGAGTTTGTGTGCACGTGACTTCACCCGACGGCTCCGATGGGGCGCCAGCGTCTCCCAATCGTTTCGGCTTTCGCGTCGCCCGCATACCTCGCAGCTACAGACGGAAAGGTGATAATACAACTGGAATCGATGCTTCCGTGTTCAGACGTCTTATCTACGGGAAGCTTCATCATGAGTTTGCGTTGCACGAGGACGGACAACGAGCACGTGGAAATACAAGTACTCCTGAATCATAGCTGGAGCAAGGCCCACCACATGGAAAATAAGCTGGAAGCACGACGATCTTCACGAATGGCGCTCATACCATTTTAACACTACCTGCCTGAGGTGATGAGACAGAAATTCGTAAATGCCTTCAGAGTTAAAAAATCGAATTCAACTCAAACAAACTTATGCATATGATTAATAACATCTTTGAAACTAGTCATTTGAAATGGGGTACCTTGTGAAGTCAAACAATGACGGCTACAACGAGAAAATTCAAGTGCAAAATCGCCGTACGACAGCGTTTTCGAGGTCAAATGAGGTTGTTCCTGCGTAAACCCACGCGCAGCAACAGATCGTGCTCTTATAGATATGCATACTCGGTGTATTAATGATGAGAAGACCAGTTCATTTAGGGAGTGAATGGATTTCTTAGTCGCACAATGANTTAACGAGCACTTTGTGAGCTTTTGGATATTTTGCAGGCCCGAAAAACCTGCTGTTTTGGTCTCATCAGCTCAGGCATCCAGTGAAAAATGGTCGAAAGTAAGATTTCGGTCGACGAGCAGTAGTTCGACAGTACTATAGTACTATTACTCCAGTATATTACTCCAGTAGTTCAGAAGCCGTGAATAAAGTTACTATGTATTACTATGTAATACTATAGTAGTTGCAAATGAGGCCCAGGCAAACTACTGACAGTAGTTTGGAAAAAGTGCCGGTACTGCCAATCCCTGGATCACGGGCATGGTATCATATCCATTTTAGAAGTGATCACAGGCATGGATACCATGCCTGTGATCACTTCTAAAAATAAATGTGAGAGAATAATAGATCAGGAAGGTGCAAATACTTTATCCACAGAAATGACCAATCCAAACACCCAACGCAACAGTTGGCGAACTATCTTCAGCGCCGTCTCCATGGACACCAAGTCTTACTAATTAACGCACGCACAGACTGAAAACCGAGCAAACGACATGTTCCCGATGTTAAATCTGCTGTGGGAGGTGAGGACCCGTGGCCGAGGGCGAAATCGCTCTGACAACGTGGAGGAAGTGGCCGGTGCGGGAAATGTCGAGTCTGCTGGTACACCGGGTATCGTAATGCCGCTTGCAGTTGTGGACGCTGACGACTCTGTGGCGGCACAAGAAGAGTCGATGGTGGAGCTTTTGCTCGAAGATTGGAGTCCGGACACGCACGAAATGGAAACCGAGGAGAAGAAGGACAGTGGTTCACAGGCGGGGGCTGTTTCAGACGAATCTACGGATGAAGGTGCCTGTCCACGAAAGCGACGCCACACGGCTAGTGGAAGATTGTGTTGTACGCATCCTGATTGCGGGAATGTGGCACATTCTAAGCAGAAATGTGTTTCGCACGGTGGTGGGAAACGGTGCTCGCGAGAAGGGTGCATCACGCCGTAGAACTATGGGGGCCAATGCTGTGCACATGGTGGGAAATGTGTATGCTCGTATGCAGGATGTACCAAGCACGCCAAATTGGGTGGTCTCTGCAGAGCGCATGGTGGACGTCGTACGTGCTGCTACCCTGACTGCACCAAGCATTCGCGGTCGAAAGGGAAGTGCGGTAAGCATGGAGGGGGAACCCGATGCTCAAACTCAGGATGCGGGAAGCTTGTTAAGAAGAAAGGAAGCATGGCAGACTCACGTTGGCGGGTTGATACGTGAAAGCTCATGTCTTCGTAGCGATAACCTTTATCTGGAAGTCGAATGAGATGATGGATGACAAATCTGTAGCTCCGAGGTGTGCACCACTCAACCAAATGAAATTTGCAGTGAAAGTATTCTCGCTAAAGCGGAGGTTCCTGTCGTGTTTAGTATTCTCTTGTTGCTGGCTTGCTTCTGCATCTTGAATAAATGCCGGCGGGTTTTACTTCAACATGGCTGTTGTAGCTGTGGTCGGCGTGGTGGGGGTCATGCCACCCTCCGCACTGAGCGCCGCCATCTCGTCCTGGGCGCGGCGCAGAACCTTTTGCGCGTTGGCAGTGATGGCCGACTTGGTCGGGTCGCCGTTGAAGATGCGCGAGTTGTTCACAATCAGCTCCAGGTCCTTCACGAACTCGCGCATCGAGTCGTACTCCTTGGCCTCGATCTTGCGATGAATACTGCTCAAGTCCATCGGCTGCTTCACGATCTGGTAATAGTTGTGAACGGTGCTAGCATCCACGGGCACGCGGAAGAGTTCACTCTCTGGCATTTCGAGCAGCCGCTGAACAACCACCTCCAGAGCATTATTGAGATGCTCCACGGGCATGCGTGAGCGACTATGCTTGATCGCGCCCTTCGCGTATGGCCGCTTGTATAGCTCCGCCTGCTCGCGCACCTCCATTTCTCGCTTGCGCTTCTTTTCGGCGTGGTGCTTGCGCGCACCCTCACGAAGTTCTGCCAGGTTCACAGTGATCTTCGTGCTAGAGTCGCCACCACTGACCACCGATGGGGTCTTCTTCACCTTCAACTTCAGTGGCTCCGCAAGTGCAGCATTCGCTTGCTTCTCAGAGAAGGATCCAGATTTCTTCCCGCGAACCTCATCTGCCATGTATAGTGGACAGCTGCGGTTAGTGCGCATGTGTCCTACCTGCAGACACTGCGTGCAGCGAATAACGCCCTTGCCATTCCCATCTTCAGCATCGGCACCATCAGCATCATCAGCATCATCACCTTTCTTCAGCATTTCTTGATAGCCTTTGTTCTGCGCTTCGGTCTTCGCCAGTTGCTTCAGTTCCTCTTGCAACTGCTTGCGCCGCTTAGCCTTATCCAACAAACTCTGGCTGGTAGCGTCGTCTTCCAATGCTAGCATGCGCTTTCGCTTGCGAAGCTGGTTACGTTCATCAGCCTTCTGCTGACGGTCCTTGCGTTGCTGCATTGCACGGAAGCGGGCTACCTGCTTGTCATCCACGATAAAGTGTATGCGGACCGTCTCGCTGCCATCCTCTTCAATAGTGCGCACGACACGCTTCAGCACCTTCCGACCAGCGATTTTCTTTGACGCGCTTGGGGGCTCTGACTGGACCGGGGTGCGGTTTCCATGAGTTGGTGAGGATACCCGTGACAACTGGCCCGTGGGCGTCGCTAGTGCAGACGACACTGCCGATTCACCGCGAGACATCATGTTTGATCGTGCTCCAAAGCCCGACACGGACGAAATGCCACTAGATCCAGTGCCCCCCTCTCTAATTCCACTTGCGCGTAGTTGGTTACGCAGGCGATTCGTGTCGACATCAGGCCGACGTACAGCGCTTGTCGGCTTAGCGCCTGCGCTGGGGGTTGCGTCTTCATTCATCTCCTCCATAAGGCGACGCAGCTCCACTGCATCCTCCCGCTCTGCAAGCACTTCTTTCGAGCGGTTAAGGCCTCCACCACCACTGCGAAACAAATTCTTCGGACCGCGTTTAGTGTCGGTGCCTCCCAAGATGTCAGCCTCGACATCAGCACCCAGCTCGTCGAGCTCATCATCGCCATCCGACTCTTCATCCGACGAAAATGTCGTCTTATTCGAGCTCAGCACATCCATTTGACGCTCATAGATCACATCACACTTCTTGCGATACTCTTGTTGCTGCGCAGAAAGCGACTTGCGCGCACCACGAGCGAACTTGCTCAAGCTACCAGCCACACCGTGCGCTGTTGCACGACTACTAAGTTCACGCACCATGTGAATTCTATCCCAGCGGCGTAGTTTCTTGATATCTGCGTCAGCCAGGCCCAGATTGCGAAGCACATCGCCAGCCTCCTTCATTTTCAGCTTACGCAAATCGGCAGTCGTACCAGTGACGGCTGCCACAGCCTTCTGCACAGCTGCAGTTTCGGCACTAATCTTGCTCTCGGTTGTCGGGGCTGCATCTTCCTCACCATCTTTCTTCTTGGCGCGGGACTGGGGCACACGAACGAAACTAAAACCTTCACCACGACCAGTGGGGTCGCCGATACCACCAAGTTGCAGCATACCGGAGCCTTTACCCTGTAAGTGGCACTCGACGTAGTTATTCGTCAAGTTCCATGGGGTAAGCTGCAGCTGCTCGTTGATATAACGAGCAACTTGAATATCTGTCTCGAGCTTGCGCACGACAGGGTCCTTTTTCCAAAGGTCAGCTTGAGCCTTCTCCCGCGCACGCCTCTCTAGGTTGGCAGGCACAAGACGTGTCGACAACGTATTCTTGCGTAGCTCCAGACGCCGGATTAAATGGTTGATTGCCCCATTCACACCGGAAGGTGTGAACAGCTTGGTCAGTCCAATATCCAGAAGTCTTCGGTGGCCAGACATCATGCTTTCGTAAAGGCACACGCTCTCAGGTGGAATGCTGGCACGAATCTCTTCTTCACTTTGCAATTGCGAAGCCGGTTTCTTCTTCCACCAACCTGAATCATTACCACCACGTTCGAAGGTAGCCACCTCCTTCATACGCTTGCGGATAGCAGTGCCCGACTGATTCGGGAAGGCGCGCGCAATATCCTCGATCTTCAGTCGTTCGCCATCGCTGGCTTTCTTGAATAGGCGAAGGATGTGGAACGACATGTACGGGCGGATAAACTCATTCGCACTACGAGAGTTCGGCGCCGGCACTTCGATTTGGGGTTCAATTTGTCCTGCAACGAAGACCTCAGGCAACTCCATGATGTATGCAGTTGTCTTAGGTACTCCAAGTCCGCCCGACTTATCAACAGCAGTACCCTTCTTACCCTTCGTCACCGAGCGACAGAGAAGGAATATATCCGAGCTGTTGCGTTCACGCGCGTCCGGACCTGCAGCGAACGGAATTGTTGGTTTATGAGGGAAAATAGGCACCTTGTAGAGCTTCGAGTTGAGCGACGTCACCACTCGTCCCGGTGGGATATCACCGACAAATGGTGATTCATCGTGATCGCCAAGCGTTATGACCTGGCCCATTTGCATGTCAGGTGGCTTAGGACGAGTCTTGCGGGCCTTCTTCTTTCCCAAAATGCCCAACCCGGCGGATGCATCCTCTGGCGGGCGCCAGTAGTGAAGGATACGAGACGCCATACCTGGATTTGACAGCATCGGCGGGTGCTGCTCTGTGTACTCGATGAGAATCAGCTTGCCACCAGCAGTTGGATTCAAATCAGAGCTCTTCTTAATTTGAGTAACCATGGCACTCTCCTCCTGCGGGGCCAATTTCGCGGCACCCGGAGGCGGCGGCAAGAAATCTAGCCGCTCATTGATTTTGAATTTGCCGCGCGGACGGTGGAAGTCGCGCAGCTTTGCCTTGGGAAGTTCAGGCTTCGTGAGCGAAAGCTTCATGGCCGGCAGCGAGTGGTGCACGTAGCCAATGTTCTTCACCACACGCGTGTCCTTCGACTTCTTGCCACTACCCTCTGTGCCCAATCGGCCTTCTGCTGTTTCTTCACCAAATTCAAGGTTACCCATAACCTCATCAATACGCTGCTTCTTCTCAATGCGCTGCTTGTCCAGCTGCGCTAGACGCTGCTCAGCAGCTCCCAACTTTCGTTCCGGAATGCGTAGGGTCGGACGCACGTCCTCCATCTCAGGGACAGAGTAGATAAGAGACGCATCGTTATCATCCAACACCACCTTGCTCTCCGGCATGTCTTGCGTAGACTTCCATCCGATAGCCACCACCCACGAATCATCCTGCAGCTCCTTGTTTAGCGGACACGGGAGCGCCTCCTCTTCTCCATTCTCTTTACTCGAACCAGCATTTTCTCCACTTTTCGACTTCTTCGAGGTGTCCTCCAGCTCCCAGCGGTAATTTCTCGGCTTCGTCATATTAAACTTCTCACCACTGAACGCCACCGAGGCTCCCGTCGTATCTTCCTGTCCCACTCGAGCCGCTCGCAGCTCCTTGTACGTCTGCACTGCAGCAGAGCTCGAACCCTCTCTCTTCTTCTCCGCCACTTTCCCCCAACTGTTGCCCTTAGGTGCAGTCTTCTCCGTACTCCTCTGCACCAGCGAGACTCTCCCCACCGAGTCTTCCACCTCCACGCCCCCATCTTCCTCCTCGGCCTTTCCTCCTTTAGCAGCGGCGTTGAAGTCGATGCCCCAGATGATGTTCTCCTCCCAGCGAAGCTGCTGCACTTTGTGGTACTGAGCATCACTCTCCTCCTCCTCCGAGTCCGTCAGGCCACTGGGTCTGCCGCCTGTCGCCGCCATGGTAACGAACGGCGTGGCGGACGACGCCAAGAAGCGGCGCATGGACTTCCCCTTGGCCTCTGCGGCCCTAGGATGATGCGACAGCATCGCGTGCTCCTTCCCCGCGGCGCTCTCGGCGCCTCCGGCCTCCTGCGTCGTCAGCAGCTGCTGCAGCTGGTCGGGGGCGAACCTGGCCGTGCCCATCGCTGTGGCGTCCGCCGTCGAGCTCTGCGCCTGCTGCTGCGCCCTGTGCTGGGTCGTGACCTCCTCCAGGTCATTCTCCAACGTCCGCAGCGTCGCGAGCACCTCCGAGTCGCGCGAGGATCGCTGGTACAGGGCGGCGAAGTTGACAGGCGCATGGCGCGGGCTTGGCGCCTTGTTTTGCGGCGAGGAAGCGTCTGCTGGGGATGGTAAGGATACCGTTGGCTTGCTGAGAGACGTGGCTTCGTATAGATCCAAGGCGGGGGCGTCGGCGGCCCCCTTGGGGCTCCGTAGAGCGCTCTCCATCGACGCGGAAGCCAGCATCAACCCTTCCTGTTGGGTAGGCGCCATTTTGCCGACTGAGTTCACGGGCGCAAAGAACGTCAGTGAAAATGTAGCACTAATGTTGACGGAAGGTGGATGTTGCTGGAAGGAGTGATGGTCGCGCTCAAAAGTTGTAACATGGCAACAAGTGCACTTTTGTGTCAATGCAGCGGCTCAAGCTGGATGAGACGGCGCTGGACCTGTTCGCTCGTCGGCCGATACGCAGCTTCTCGACCGGCTTGAGCTTCCTCGACGCGGCTACAACGAAACGAGACGGAGATGAAGCTGGCTACCGCCCACGACAGGTCGTAGAGCTGTGTGGAGCGCGCGACACCCCGACAACGCGCGTGCTGGAAGACGTCGTGGCCTCTTTCCTCACGAAAAGCTGCAGCACAAGCGACCGGCCGCCGAAGGAGCGCGTCTTCATTTTCGACCATGAGGGACAGGTGTCGACCACGAGGCTAGCAGCTTTGGTGGCCCATAAACTGGCCGGTAACAAGCGGGAGGGTGCAGAGCAGGAGGCGCTGAGTCGAGTGCAGATCTGCTACTGTCGGGACTCGTTCCAGTGGCTCGCGACGTTGAATCACGTCCACTTTCAGCTGCTAGAGGCGGCACCAGCACGTGAGTTTGCAGTGAGAAGTGGTGAATTGATGTGGGTATGGGCCTAATGTTTGGGGGTGGTGGGTGTCGAGCAGCTTTGATGTTGGTTTTCAACTGCGTGGGGTCCTTCCATGCCGTTGACAAGGTGCGGTGAAGCGAGAGCTGGTTTGGGTGCGGTGGAGACTGATGATACCTGGTTGCCGACGGCAGATGACAGCGAAGAGTGTGGGGGACGGGCTGGCGCTGTCGGAGCAAGTATTTATTTTTCTGAAGCAGTTTATACGGCACCACTCGCCCATTATTTTTGCCGCGAAGGAGATCACGAGTACGTGCCGACTCTCTGGCCAAGTTTCATGACCTCTTATGTGGAGCCGCTGTTAGTTGCTGATCGCGAAAATTTCTTGACTTGCTGCAGTGAGCTCACGGTCACCGTGGGAACACGCCGAGTATTTACCTTCGTCTTGGACTAGCCAAGTCTCCAAGCGGATCTTGCTTCGGATATCCCTGCCGCCACGGCTAACACTTGAAAGGTACAACCTCAACAAATTACCTCAATTGTGCCGTCTCTGACTCGGAATATCCAATAGTCCCAAACTAGAGAAGAAAAACGACATTGATCACGAAGGCAGCAACAGATGCACTCGATTCGAGGCCAAGTGCGTCGTCGCTGGGGAGAGGTGAGTCGTTCTGTAACAAGAAGCAAACTCGTTTCGTGTAAATCTAAAACAAATCTGACATGTTGCTGTGTTTCCAGCCGAGTGTTTGTATGTCGCGTAGTTGGAGATTTGATTTTCTCGAACCTACAAATTGAGAGAAAGTCTCCACACCTAAACCAATGCTAACACAAGATTGTTCTGGTACCAATCGAGTCGCATCTCGCACAAAATTCTACACTTCGACAAAACGGTTCGTATGGCGTACAGGATTTATTACGAAGTACTTGAAGTATTATACTGGGATACCGAAGAATGAGGGATGGACAGCGTGTGCCTGAACGTAACCTCGGTCAACATTCGACTTCAGCCAACATTCGTGCCCCTTGCAACGGGATCATGATAGAAATTGATCCCGCCGTTCGGCTTGCATCTTGCTGTGAATTTCTGGTTGGAGCACAATGCAGCCATGCATGCATGCTACTGGGAATACCGAAGTAGTCTTGGTGGAAACGTATAGCTTCTTCAGAAAAGAAGGTATTAAAATCTCTCTCGTGCTCAAGTCGAACATTTGGCTGCATTAGAGCACTAAAAAAAGTGTCTCCGAGGCTTTGCATGCGTTGACGATGCAGTCCATTCTGAACGCTACGGGTCTGATGCGGCCAATGCAGCAGAAGAATCAAATGATTTAGTTGTTCAACAATCCGCTGTTTCTTCCTACCGATGAAGACGGCACTGACATCCCCACGAAGGTGGAGACTGACAAAAAAACAGGAGGCGACGCTAACTACACCCAACACTGCGCACTGCTGCAGTTTTTCACCACCTCACGCACTGAATGTGATCAAGCGGTCTTACCAAAAGCGTTCTCGCAGTTAGAGGCAGACTGAACGAAAAAAAGGCTGGCTGGTTTGTGAGTGATAAGCTAAGGTGTGGCATCTTTGATCGATGCTGTGCGATGTTCAACGAGTTAAGCTATTCGTATAAGTGGATTCATTTGAGCCATGTGATTTCGGCGAGTATGGAATGAATAGTGTGGCTAAGTCGTTAGTTGGCGTGAATATGCCTCACAATTGCTGCTATCTCCGTTTAAGCAACACAGATAGCTGGTCAGAATATCCAGCAAGAATGGTACTCGCAGCGCCCGACATGTACCGGACAGCGGAGATCTAGCTGTATTCAAAATGTCAACGAAACGACCTGTCATGATGGTGTGGGTAGCTGTGGGCTTCAGCCGTTCTTCCTGTAGCTACGAGGTTTCGCCAAGTTATGACACCAGACAAGATTTCTGAAAACTTGGGCATTCCTGCCGATGCAGTAAAAACAGATTTACTCCACTAGCAATGGTCATTGCTGGTGCTCCTTGAACGTTTGCTACGAAAATCCGTGAAATGGATTGGTGTTGCTGGGTACCAACGGCTACCAGTTCAACGGGTCAGCGTCTAGTTCTGAAGACGGACACGACTACCAACTCATTCCAGACATCTCGTACATTGATGACTCAACGTGGTGTCGACTGTCCGATGAAGAGAGAGATGAACTACATGCCGTACTTGCCGGCGGAGGTCGTCTTGTTCTTGAGAGAGGCAGGCGAACTGGAAGGCTTGCAGACGAAAGTATCCTGGTTTATGGATGCCGGCCCCCCTGAAGGCGCCATCGTTGACATCATTAACGAACGGATGTGGATCTACAAGCAGCACGAGGAGCCGAGGTTGGTCCCGCTGGCGCCGATCCAATTTGACTCGTGGCCGGGATTTACGCTTGATTGCATCACGGTGCGCCAAGCACACATCGCATCGAATTGAACAGGACAGACCACACTGTCAGTTGGTGCTCCCACCTTCGCGTGGACAGCCTCGACAAGAAATTGCAAACCCAGCTATATCAACACAAGGAAAAACCTCCGCCATACAGTCCAGTAACGATGCTGACACAGAACCTGAGCAGATTTTTCTCGGTGCAGTGGGGACACCCGGCAGGTTCAGCAATCAAGGCGGCAAAACTCATGGCAAAAACCAGAACATCGACCAGCTACAGCACTCAGAGCACAGGAGGAGTGACATACTCCAGCGATTACATCCAAAAAATATTGCAGCTTCCTCACCGCAGGTTCTAGGCCAGCAACACAGACAGACGAATGACATCCAGTCACGTCTCACTTTATACCAGGCTTCTATAAGACAGTAAAACATAAAACTCAAATAGAAGGCCACTTAACAACCCAAGTTGGTGCTCCCAACGATGCGGTAATTTCAAGAGTTTCTAAGTGGAGTTGTAGCAAGGTCTCTCACTTCCTAGTCCGACGTACTTATTCATTTGCTTTTTTTGTTTTTTTACCAGTGGCCAACGCCGTTACTTGTATTTCTGGAGTCGTCAGTAGACCTGATGTCTTCTTAAATGCAACATAATATACTGAAGCCTTATCGACCATCACCAACTCTTCATCAGTGTAGCTGTCCATTCCCTTTCTACCACTAAAATGTCCGTTGAGCACACCTTGTGGTACAGGAAGTTCCATAGTATCCTCAAACACACGAATTTGTGGAGAACATACCTCCCACAGACTGCCGCACACACACAAAATCACCATAGCTACAAACAATGAGAAGCAAATTGCTTATTGTGAACAGATCCATTTTGCCGCATGCACACTCTACTGTACGCCTCGTTCAGATTTTTTGATTTAGTCGCATCAATTTTACTTATTTTCTACACATAATACTTGATTCTTCGATGTATCCTGGAGGTCCTTGACTCGTAATTTCCCATGCTGGAGAGTGTGGGGGTGGAACGTGACCATATTTTGGGGTACGGGGTTTGATTTTCGCCGGCGTGGGTCCAGGCACCACTTTGGAAAAACAATGGATCCATTTCCACAAACTCTGGAACACATTGCAGCACCCATACCTACTAGTCATCGGTACGACTGTGCTCTGAGTAAAACTGCTAGCATCCGTTGCGGCACCGCCAATTGACTCATCAAAAAAAGTAACAACACTCAAGCACGGCCGTTCAGAGCATCGCTGCACACTCCTATCCGACACAGTCCCTAAAACAGTAAGGTTGGTCCTGGGGATTGAGATCCAATCCAACGTATTGTGAATGAACAATTGGCCGCTGTCTGGCTCGATCGCTTTGAGAACTCCTAGCGCTTTCAACGTACTCGGCTTGTAATACAGCTCCTCGTTCTCCAATACGTATTCACTCAGCAGAATCAGTTTGCATCGAGCTCCTAGCGCCGCATCCACGGAGCAGGTTTTCGTCAACACTCGCAACGTACCAAACTTCCACCAGACGATGCCAATCGCACCGAGTGTTCGGGTAGCCATGATGATCGACAAACAACCCAGCGCCAGCACGAGATGGCCCGTGAGTCCCACCACGTAATGCGAAGCTACTTCTGCAGCTGGCTCCAAGTCTCGTAGATGAGATCGGTTCACTGATGTAAGGTAGCTTCGCAGCAAACCTGCCGTGATCAATTCGCCCAGCATAACCGTCTCGTAGTTGAACAACAGTCTTTTGACCAGACATCGCTGTCTCTCGCTCATCCAGTTCATCGTCTCGACCATCTCGAAGAGCATCGACATGACGCTGGCCAAGTTGTACCCTAGCGATATCGACTGTATTCGTCCAAGAAGTCCTTCTTGTGTGCTGAGCAGGAAAAGGTCGCTCATAACACCTTGATCAATGATAAGGAAGAGTAACAGCAGTCGGTGGGAGTTCTTCGCACCGTGCGCTGATAGACGCATGCTCTCTTGGATGTAGACCACGGCTTCTTGAATTCTGATAGATTCACCAATGCGGTCGTACCGCTCTGCGAAGCGCTTGCACACTTTGAAGCTTCTCCTTAGCGCGAAGCCTCTCATGAGTAAGAATACAGTTCCGCTCACGATGTACCAGTACGACATTCTGTACGCGTGTGTCCCTTTGTCTTCAGCCAGTCGAACGCCGTTGATATCGTACGTCCCCACTCCATCCACTTGAACGTATGCCGTGTTATCTTGAGTGCAAAACGTCCCATTAGCTTCGGCGTAGATGGAATAGTACCCAATGCTGCCATGGTAGAAGTTCATCTCGAAAGGAAAGCTCCGGTTCGAGCAGCTAGACGAGGTGTTGGCAACCGAATGATTGCGTAGAAAGTAGTTCCCATGTACATTGTACTGCGGCACGATGATATGGCAGAACACGCCACTTTCCAGCCGATAGTAGTGAGTCGGGCACGCGTTCCACCCCGCTCCAGCGAAGAACATGGCGGTCACGGGGCACATCGTGTGCAGGTCGGCAGTCTCCACGGGCAAACCCGAAGGCGTCACGAAGTCTTCCGACATCTTGTGCGGCGGCACGAACGCGGCGAAACCTCGGAGCTGAAGAAGGAGTGGGCCCAGTCCCACAGCCGCCCACACTATTACTACAATCCGCATCGCCCACATTCTCGATGGTACGGGAGGTCGTACACCAGTCTATCTATTCCTGTCAAGTTGAAGTGGTCCACTCGTCTCGTGAACCAATCAAAAGGCTTCATTAGTGGACGGCCCGCCAGTTTTCATTGTTGTGTCGGGGGACAATCATGGGGAACAAGAGCTCCGCCGACGCTGGTCTCTCGGCGTCGCCAGCGCCAGGACCCCCTCCTAGCGGCACCCGGAATAGCGTACTAACCGTCCTGTCCGGCCGTCCTCCGCTCGTATGCACGTTTTACTACGAATCCCAAGTGTTCACGCAGCAGATCCAACTGCCGCTTGTGTACGACCGTCCACAACCGGGGACACAGGGGACGGCGCTCATGGACTTGGAGCTGGAGCTCCGAGAGAAGCTGCAACTACCCGAAGGCTCCAGTGTCTTCGCCGTCGCACCGGCGGACGAGCTGTACAGTCCCCCGTACCCTCTAGTGATGATCAACGTCGTGGCTTCGAGATTGTACGCACGCATGGAAGCGGCTCGCGTCCCAGTGCTGCACTACGCCTTGGTTGTTCGACACATGGGGCTTCTGAAGCAACCTCTGCCCGTGGGGGACGCGTACGAGTCGTCGTTCTTCGCGGTTAATGTGTCCTCGTTGGCGGAGTCGACGAACTCCATTGCACGGACGCTGGCGCGGCGTCGATTCGTGCACAACTTGCAGACTTTCGGCTTTTCCAGGTTGCAAGTGACGCCGGGGCAGGCGAAGATCCCGCAGGTGGCATTTGAACGCGTGAGGAAGTGGTTGCTGGACCAGTTGGAGCTGCCGAAGGAGAAGCGGTGGGTCGACTATGTGGATGTGGGCAGCAAGACTGGTGGAAAGAAGGAAGGGGAAGACAATCCGAATGACAGCTTGTATACTTCGCATCCGGTGGTGTCACGCGGACGATATGTGGGCTTTAGCTCGGATCGTAATCGAGAGTACATGCAACTGCGTCTGCCTATTGCTGCGAGTGGCACCCCCTGGCCGCCTGCCTACTTCCAACACAGTGAAGAGAACAAGGAATTCGCGAACGAAATGCTGACGTTGCTGGAGCTGCTGGATGATATCTCGCGTGATTGTATGAAAGCTGTGTGCGAGATTCTCAATATTGACGACAGGTGGCTATTTGATGAGCTACTGGATGATTGCACCCGCCCGACGGAAGACTTTGAAGGACCTCGAGACACGAGCTACCAGTATGGCACATCGGTGCTACGCATCTACAACTACCGCAACAAGGCAGCCGATGGCAAGGGGCCAGCGGGAGTGGACCCGAATGATAATTCCTGTGGGGTGCACGCTGACCTCGGACTTGTGACAGTGTCGCCTTTGGCCACTGTTCCCGGGCTGCAGATGTGAAATCTGGAGAGAATGACCTGGTCCGACGTGGAGGAACGAGCAACCGCGCTTCACTTCTCGGTTTTTGCGGGAGAAACACTAGGGCTGCTCACGCACGGTGTCATCTCGGCACCTCTGCATCGTGTGCCACCCATTTGCGTGGAAGCAGAAGCCGAGCGACGAATGTCCATGCCTTACTTCTTGAGAGCAAAGCCTGATGCGTGTTTGAATCCAAAAGCACCAGTTGCTGAGCAAATCACGTGCCGCGACTTCATGGAGGACATTGTTTTCAAGAAACGACCTTGGCGCCAAGAGACGAGCAGCAATTCCGCTCCACCGGACTATTAAACTGGCACTGCAGAATGTCAAAAGGGGTTGACTATTATTTCTTTTCAGGTTTTTCAGGCTGGATGGTAGTCAAACGCCATCGCCACCACTCTGCTACATCTGCTAGGTACGCCTCTGCTCGTTTTGCAGCAGCACTCGCTTCTTTGCCTCGACGTCGCCACCGTTTCATCCGAATAGACTGCAGGATGTCGACTTCATTCGACTGCAACGGAGTTTGGCTCATTGCTTTCACTATTTCGTTCATCTGCAACTTTAGTCCACCGGTATCATCCTCTTTGGTCGTAGTCCGTAGGTAGTCACGAGCGCACATTACAGCTGGTGCGTAAGCCTTTTCCAGCTTGCTTAGAATATTGGCATCCAGCACTAACATCCCCCGCAGTTCCTGCGAACACCAATCCTCCCGCGTCATCTGCATCCACTCTGACGCAGTACGAGTACCTGTATCAGCGGTTCTAGCCAGTATTCGGCCACACGCAGCGGCTCGAATGGCAGGTTGATGCTTCCGAAAGTGATGCAGCGTCGATTGCTGCATTGCCCTACGCTCCTCGAAGTGATCCGCACGACACCTCCAATGTACTGGCGAACCCGGACTCTTAGCAATCTTAGCACTAATTTTCTTTGACATTTCGACGACTTCTTGAAGTGGTTGCACCGGGGTTTTCTCAATTAACACGTTCTCAGCTGTAGGTTCTGTCGGTTTATCGTTCGCGTTATCAGCTTTAGAACCCTCGAGAGCTTCAATGTCTTCTTCAGACAGTAGTTTCGCTTCGTCATTTTCTCGTGACTGCACCTCCGGAGTGTACAACTCCAAGCATAACGAGAACACGCCATTTTTTTTTCGCAGCACTAAGAACTGTGCAGCTAGTGCAGCACACTTTCTCCATCCATGAACGGTCATCATCATTGCCCGGTGTCTGCTTTTCCCTTCATCCAGCAACGGAACTGGTATCTGGGCTTCATTTTGTTCGCGCTGTAGCAGCAGGTGGTGCAGACTGTGGTAGTCGCAATCGACGAAGAATTTGCGCTGTGTCTGGGACTTGCAACAAGAAAAAATAAGTCGGCGGGGCTTATCCACATCGTCGATTTCCGCCTGAACGTTTTCCATCTTGAGCACTTCCGTGTCTTCACGACCAATACGAGGGATCTCAATAGCACGTCCGTCGGGGTCGTAGATTTGCAGTACATTTCGCAAGATTCGTAGATTGTAAATTGAAAGGTGCCAATTTGCAGATCCCTTGCTGCTGTCGCCTTGGGAACGCAGTGCAAAAAAATGTTTCATGTTCTTGGTGACACTCATATTGCCACAAAACTCGCGACTGCTAAGCTTTCCAAGAGAGATTTCCAGTTGCCGAAGTCCAACGGAGCAGGTGGCAACAGTGCGCTTTCCCTTCTCTACCTCCTCGACGCTGTTCTCGAGAGAATCAACGCACACGCCTTCACGGATTCGACTACGCTTTACAGCTTGTGAGATACGTAGTCGTTCAATGGCGAACTGCTTCCAAGGAAGGTACTTCGTTGAACGCACGGCACTTGGCCGTTTGAGAGACCCTTCTTCGAGTTCAGGGTCTTCCGAACTCGCAGCTAAATCCATGTAGATAGCGGTGCAATCAAGAAGACTCTGGTACCAGTCACAATTTACCTGTAAGGGCCAAAATAAGGAGGGTCCACAAATTTTGCTGCCTCCGATGAGAGCTCCGGCACGCGGGTTCAATTCTGTCAGTTGGTTTCGAGTGTAGGCGTCAGGTGCAGTAGCTTGATACACTAAAACACCGAACGGCACTCGCTGGCAGGTCAAATCTCCATTGCCATTTGCAGCACGACGCCCAAGCCGAGAATCAGGTGCTTGTTGCTGTCTCCATTGTTGCTGGAAAAATGAGCGTAAATGCTTGACCACAGCTTGCGCGTGTACCATAAACGAGGAGGAAGACGACGTTGGAGCCCACGTAGGCATATCTGCGAGAAAGACTTCTTGGATTGGCTCGTTGCAGTTGCTCGGGATGAGTATTCCTGTGTTTACGACGTTCATCGCCGTCATATTCGCTGGCACGTCTGCTACTTCTTCATGGTCCACTTCGACAGCACTTATTCCATCTCCAAGTTTATGCGTATCATCTTCTGGCTCGCTATAAGCAGTGGAGGCGGCTGGCTGCCGAGTAAGGAACTTGCAGAACCGCAGTACCTTAGTTTTAAGCATCCGAAGCTCTTCCAAAGCATTTGTCCTGCGTTCAATTATCTCAAACGTCAACTCGAGGTTATTGAGTATCGGCTTCAATTCGAGGTCAAATCTGTTCGAACACACTTGAAGCAAGCTCGTTGCGCTAACAAGAGGGCGCCACGAATCGGCCGGAACAGCCAGCGAAATAAACTCGTGCATTTCCGTCGATGCAGTAGGAATCCACACCTTTAGGAAATCCAAAACAAATCCGCCCCTGTCTTCTTGCAGCATGTGTGCAGCATCAAGAGATAGTAGCAGGTCATTTTCAACCTCTGTACTCTTAGTGACCACCCGCAACTCGAAGTGTACTTGGTGCCATTGGTCAATCTTCTTTACTGCAGCTGTGTGGAGGTCGGAAAGGTTTTGGCACGTGCTCGAGATGTACGCCTTGGCTGAGCTCATCGAGCTGGTAATGTCACTGACCAGAGCATCGTGGTCTTCCTGC
The DNA here is from genome assembly GCA_001314425.1 of Phytophthora pluvialis. Taxonomy (NCBI): domain Eukaryota; phylum Oomycota; class Peronosporomycetes; order Peronosporales; family Peronosporaceae; genus Phytophthora; species Phytophthora pluvialis. Next base: position 7,512 of record LGTU01000561.1, on the reverse strand, counting down.
TCCATGCCCGCCCAAATTTCTCGCTTCTCACGTTCTTTTGTTTCCGCTTCCAACTCCCCGCGTACTCGCGCAAACAACGTGTGCGCTTTCACAAACAAGTCCATTCTCAAATACGGAAGCTGCTTCTTCCACGTCTGAGAGCGTGGCGATGACCGCGCAACTGCTTCAATCCAATCCATCGTGCCAACGAATTCCTTTTCCAACTCGAACGGAAGGCGCGGATTCGCAACCAGTGTAAGTTGATCGAACTGTAAACTTGAAAACGCTGCTGCATCAACTGCGGCTGCTCGACAGGTTATTTCTTCCTCAGATACTGCGTTCACCGGGTTCCGTGGACTAGAAGCAATCCATCGATTAAGTGATCGAAAGCTTGCACGTAAATGGAGACCAAAGATCAACGGCGATGTCCCAGACGTAACCATTTCCGGATGCTCCAACATACTTTGGAATCGCAGGCGACTACAAATCCACTCATACAACATTTTTCGATTGCGACGGAGCAGTAGAGAAGAGCAAGATGTGGCTACATTGGTTTGTGAACTTGATACGCAATCGGTGGGTAATGCACTCGTTTTGAGAATGCGATGCAGAGCTTCCCGTTCTAGTAGAAGTTTGTAGATGAAGTCGCTGTTCATGTCATAGCCGGAAACCTGGAAGTCTCCAGCGCTGTCTTCATCGATGCTAACGAGAACCTGCCGTTTTTGAATGCGACGAACCGTCTGATAGCGCTTCGAGCGCGTTCGTGCCGGAAGCTCAGGCTCTATTCGTACATCCTCTGACCCATTGTCGCTCTGATAAAATCTTACGTGCTTCATCAGATAGGTCAAAAGCGTTGAAGCGTACGTATTCGACTTGACGCAGCTTATCCAGAGTCTAACCATTAGAGGTTTGTTGGCCAATAGGTCGAACACTTCACGAAGCGGCAAAACCAATCGAAAAAACTCTCCACTCGCAGTATGGTAAATGGCAAACGTTAGATCTCCCCAGTTTTCATACACAACCACGACACAAAGTCGCCCATCGACAGATACGGCTTGACGCAAAACCTCGTCTCCTTGTCCACTCTTCCGACCCGCTTGCAGGTCCCGCATCATTCGGCTGGAAAGGAATTGGGGCGACAAGCGCCGCAACGTGTGATAGAATTGAAGCTTCTGCAGCGTGAATTCCCCAGTGAAGCGATCTAGCATCGTAAGCGAAAGAAGGAGATCGGCTATCGACCGCCAGGCACTACGCTTTGAATGACTAAGGTCTTGCCAGATTTTCCTACCACTTGAGCCGGTCAAGAGCTGGACGAGCTCCCATTCAAGAAAAATATTGTGCACAGAGCAGTCGACAGGGTCGTACGCTGTTACCCAAAGGTCCCTTTTCGTGTGTGAACCTTGGCTACTCCGTGCAAGAAGTGGCCACCTGCTGACTGTTACAACCATGCGTCGAGTCTTTCGATTCTGCAGTGCCAAGTTCGATAGAACCAGCGTACGTCTTCGCAAATGATTGAGTCTGCGACGAAGTCCAGGGATATCGAGTCGGGAAGTGACCATACTGTGCCATATTGGGCTTTGGATGACGAGGTTTCGGCGTGTCGGCACCAGACAACCATCGCGTAGAGTCAAGAAGCGACCACACAGTCGCTCCATGACACCCTCCATGCGTGTCTTGGTCGAAGTTTCTAACAAAATCGCCTCCTCCATCGCTTCGTTCTCTCGTTCCACCAATAGAAGCCAAGTTCGGTTGTAGTCCTCTTGCGCGTCGGAGGCACCTGCTCGAGCGTATTGCTCGTTGTACGTAGCTTGAAAATAAGCGACGCGAAGTTGCTCCACTTCCTGGTGTGTTTCCTCCAAACGCTTCGCCAGTTGTCGCTTTTCTACAATGAACCTCCAGTCGTTGGCATTTTCCAGCGGATCCCACGCTTGAGCTTCCGGAAATGGTCGAGACGCGAAGTCGAGAGCTTTCTTCGCGTTACCCACTGAAACAACGTGGGCTTGCTTGGTACTATCCAACAACGATAAACTTTTCTCCAGCTCTACCAATAGGGACTTTCGTGTCTGCGTTGCCTCACTGTTCATTCGTCTCCAGTTCGCAACATTCTTAGCTGCTTTTTCAGCGTTCTCAAAGCAAAACGTTGCATAGCGGGAGGCCGCGGTTGCTTCCAGTTGTTTTGTCTCCATATCCATAATAAGAGGGCGATACCTTGGTATGGACGACTGCAAGTGAATCTGCGACGAAATCAATTGTTGTAGCTGCGGTGTTTCCAGTCGAAGTCGGTATATCACATTATGCGACGGGCTATACGCACGAATCAGCCACGCTTCGCTGTTCATTTCATCATTTCGGCTGCATCCACCGTTCAAAGAGCACGTGCAGACTCCACGAAAGACTGCAAACTTCTTTCCACCCGATTGGTAATTCGCTTTAACTTGAAATCTTCTAGCGCAGCTTGTACAGCACGAAGATGGTAATACGGTTTGCTTAGTCGCTATGGCATCTCGATAGTCCTTGTGAAAGAGATGGTAATGCCGAAGTGAGTAGAACATCACAACCACAGACTCTCCATCCATCACCACCGCGCGAGTGTAAACTGGAGTACAAATGCTCTTGTATGCTCGACGGACGGCTGTTGCACATACTTCTGTCTCATAGAACGCCTTTGCCACCGCCGCAATCTGCGTGACGTAAAGCACGCGAAGCTGATAGGCAACTCGAAGGGCCTTCCGTGTTGTCCGAGCCCGTTGTCGCCCCCGAACGCCTCGAAACCAACGCTGCACTACCAGCGACATGGCGCACCAGGAATCGTATCGTTGCAATCTTTTGGTAGCATTGTTCACCTCGAGCTGTACGACGTCGCCGCGGACCTGCTGGCCTGCTGAAATGAGGTCGGTAAAACTTGTGCGAGACGGAACAAAGTACAGCGGAACTTTGTTCAGCTGGCGTAGCGCTGCTAAGACCTGTGTGCGCTTTTGCACCATCTCTTTGCCCGCTTTTTCCAGCTTCTCTTCAAACAAGAAGTGCAGCTGATGCGCACCTCGGACGACTAGGCTGCTCCATTCACCTGCGTCTGGACGGCACCAAATGTTGGGCTGCCTCAAAGCCAGCGGTGGTCTTTCTTGCTGAATTTTGAGAGCAGCGCAATGGTCCCAGTACAGCGCCTCAACCAGTCGATACTGCGGGGCTGAATGGTCAAGGCTGGTTCTGCTAAGGGATAGCTTTTTCGTGGCACTCTGCGTCGGCATGGACCCGGAGATCAACTCGGGACGATAGATCTGCAACTCCTGGAGGAAAATCTGCTGCGCTTTGAATATTCGCTCGCGATCCAGAGCTTCATCATCAATGTCGTTTATCCCAGGAGAACCGGAAGCATCCCCGAGTCGTGGGGCGGTAGGTGTTGGGAATGTCGTGAAAACAGCGAGGTCTGGGTCCTGGATCGGCGTCTTCGGCAAGAGAAACACATTTCCGCGCATGGGAAAAGCGTCGCCCCCACTACTACCTCGACCATCATTTAACGCTGCCTTGAGGGGCAGTACGTCTTCAAGGAAGTCTAAATCATTCGCCATTTCCATGATATAGTTCACGCCAGAGCCGTAAAAGAACGGCGGCACCCAGTCGTCTGCAGCAGCGGACGATAGCGATGCTAGCTGCTTGGTTTTGCACTCGATACAGCAGCTAGGGCCATCTTTTTCACTTTCCACGGCGAAATGCTTGCCACACGACCGAAACACATTGCGTCGACGCGGCAAGTGATCGGCCGTAGTGTTCAACCGACGTGCTTCAGACGATGCGTGCTCATCATAAGCACGCTCGGCCTCCTCTTGCGTCTCGTAGTACCCAAGATACACAATGTGCTGCTCTCTCTTGCCGGTGATGTCTTCACTGCGGCGGAAGCGTCTCACTTTCGACGCGAAAGCCTTGGACCCTTTGTAAAGCTGTTTCCCGGTATCCAAGGTGATTGACGCTGACCACCCGAGCAATGGCGCCTCAGTTTCTGGTTTGTTTAGCTCCTCGCTTGACAAATGATCTCCTTTTCTGGGCCCTTTGTCCTGCTTAGACTGGTTGTCACAGCGCGCAAACCCGACGTTGCGTGCGTGCTGGCGCCACCGGTCGATGGCTTCCAAGACTTTCACCGATAAGAACCGCACACGATTCAATTCCGCGAGCAGCTTCCCTTTGGCTTTCTCCGTTTCTACTCTCAAGTTCTGCTGGAAATTGACCATACATTTGCGACTCAAGTGATGCACGCGCTCCATCTGCGCTTCTCGTTCGATGATCACTGCTAATACGTTCTTCTCAAGCCACGACTCCTTTGTCTGCACCCACACAGTCATTTGCTTTTTCTCCTCGAACGATAAATAGTAGTGCCGCTTCAAGCAACCAAGCCCGACACCCTTCATCGGAGGCTCAGTAGCTCCACCCTTTGAAATGTCGGCTCTCCGCCTAGAGCAGCGCGCAAACAACACCCATTCTCGGCATAAAGGCGCACTCACTTCAGGTCGGGACTCTGCTACATCGCTAGCACCTGGCGCTTCTCGAGAATCTTGATTCATCACACTACTACCGTCATCCTTCGAGCCTCCTGGCACTGCAGATTCGCCACTAGCGCTTCGGCTTGCTAGCATTCGGCGGTTCCTTTCCACGGACTCGTTCATACTCAGCCATGACCCGACACGCTGCATGGACCGGAAGTCCAGCTCGTCCTTTTCAATAGCAGCAAGTCCACTCGGCAAGACAACACTTGGCTTTGCTTGTTTTGTTGTTGGCTTTGAGCTGTCTCCCTTTGCAGCGAGTTCTTCATCCGTAACGCTAGAACCGGCCGACTCAGGTCGTGCGCTGTCACCACCGTGTAAGGCCTGCGAAAGCGGAGAAGCTACTGGCACGCACTTCCGGAACAGCTCCACGCCTGCAGATGACTTGAACCTCCTGACACGGTCATGAACTCCACAGGCTACATAGTTGCCGTTCAAATGACCTGCGCCAGCTCCAGCAACCGTCCAAGTCTGTATTCCGGACCTTACTGCTGTCAACTCTGGAGCTGGAGGTATGCCGTGCACGGAGCAGCACATCCAGTCACTTGTCGGTGGGAAGTCCGTATTCAGAGCAACCTGCCACTGTTCTTCGGTCTCCACACGCTTGCTCTTCACTTGTGACGCAGCAATGTAGTACACGACGTACATGGAAAGCTCCTTCTCGCTGTCGAGCACAGTGTCCGTCGTTTCGTCTCGAGGTGTAAATGACAGCTTCGTTGATGGAGAAGCGAGGACCCATATCCATTCGTGCTCTTTCTTGCGAAGAAGTGGAGGTGTCAATGGGGACGCAGGCAATGGCGTCAGTTCAATTCGCGGCGCTGGGGTTGTCTTTAACCCCCCGTACGGATCTCGCAGCAAGGCCTTCATTGTTCGCGCAGTTTCGCGTTGTAGATCTGCTTCTTGCTGTGCCTTCTCAGCCTGCTGCTTCATCTCCATCACCTGCTGGTACCTGGACGTGCGCTCCTCGAACCGCCACGCGCTCTCGTTCTGCGTGTATGCCATCATGCGCTTCCGAGCTTGTTCTCCCAAGTGTTGCGCCTCTTTGGTCGCCGATGCAGCAGCCAGTTCTTTTGTTGCCACGATTTCTGCTTCTCGAACGTAAATCTCCCGTGTGGTGGAGCGGTGAATCACGTTCTCGACATCGAGGAACGGGTCTTTTGGCGGCGCGTTTGCCACTCGGGCGCGTTCAATTCGTCGGAGCAACGGGAACTTCAAACGATCCGTCGACGCTGCAATCTCCACTGTTGCGGAGGTGGAAATGGGGCTTGAAGTCACCTCTGGGAGATGAGAACCTCGTTCTAAACCTCGTCTGGCTTCAAGTCGCGAACGGATCGTCGCCATTTGGTGCTCGACCCCCTCCAACTTGCGATTGACAGCACCAACCGCGCGATTGTTCGCGGGCCTGAAGAGCTCATCGTGGACTTCACATCGGTCTTCTCCAAGTATCGAGGACGCTCGATCCGATCGCCGCGCCTCGTCGTCCATCGGCTGTGCATTCCGCACCAAAAAGTCAACCGTCGCGATGGTTGAGCAGCGGGGTACAGTTTTGTCCGAGTCTGCGCACTACAAAGTGAAGTGAAGCACAGCATACGAGTGAATCGACCATCATCGCCAAGAAATGAAATGATACCAACAGTAAAACATTGATTCGGATATTTTTCGCCGGGGATTATTATGTCACTTCTTGTGCAAACCCTTTGGGGCAGAACTCAAAAGGATACTAGTAAGCAAACACAGAATTTCGGCCTTGGCGTTTTACGTTGCATAGCATGCCTTGGCACACCGACAGTTTCCAGAATTCATCAGCAACGTAGTACATTCACTGCCCAACCACTCGTCCAGTGCCTTCACTTGTTTGGTTCTGCGATCACTCGATCGAGGACACTTTCCCATCAGCTTTCTCGCTCGTGTGCAGCACACAACCCGCGCTTATAAACTCGCTCGTGCAGTCACGGTGCTGGCATGTTGCTGTCACGTGTGGTTAAGGCCACTTTGTTGGTTGCTGATAAAATGTCAACTGATTGATTTATCGAGAGGTTAGTTGTTTGTCCGAGCTCCGTTCTCCTAGTTGCTCTGCTAGTCTACTCCGAACTCATTCTACTTCAACCTAACAGCGTGCTTGAACTTACCTCCTTGTAGTTCTTGTCACGCCGGGAGCACTCGTTCCCATGCGAGTGCCGATCTTGGCCTCCATCCCAGGTGCTTGACGAGCACAACACGTGCCTTCTTATCGGCACGTGAGCTTTTCTCATCACAGATGCTGCGAGTCCTTACAGTTGCCTTCCCGCCATGCGAACTGCACCGACCTTTTCGAATGGCAGGCATGTTGCAACCTTGATGTGAGCACGGCACAAACCACGCAACTGAGCGCGTTTGGTGCATCCTGGCCACGAACACTCGATGTATCCACCATGCGCACAACAGAGCCCCCGCAACTGCGCCTTCTTGACGCAGTCGGCATGTGAACACTGCTGAAACCCACCGTGCGCGAAGCACAAACCACGTAACTTCGCCACCTTGTCGCAGTCCGCACGTGAACACTGGTTAAACCCACCATGCTCGAAGCACAGCCCCCGCAACCAGTGCTCGTAAAAAATTATTCAGTAGCAATAGTACTCCTATTTTTTACATGGATTATTAACTACTGAACTTTAAGACATAATCATATTATTGATACCAAATCAAATATATTACTATTTGCCGGTCCGATTACAGAACCGGAGTTGGACCGGCGTTCGATATGTTTTGGGTGGCTCAGAGCGCGGCAACTTGTAGCCATCTACAGACTACATATCGAACACACACTCTGCCTTCATCTCTCACTTTCACTTGCTCCAGCTCCAGCTCACCGTCCAAGAATGAGCTCTGTCCGCAACCGCGACCTCTGCCGCTTTTTCTCTCTCGCTAATGCAGACCATTACTATGCGTGCAACTACTGTGGGCCCCGGTGTAAGCAGCTCCCGTCAAGTGGCTACATCAATCTGATCAGCCACCTCAA
>LGTU01000560.1:0-24634 GCA_001314425.1 Phytophthora pluvialis | reverse complement strand
GAAATAAGAAAGCTGCACTAACCCGGTCCGCAACGTTCGCGCGTCATCTGTGTGCTACACACGACTATACACTATGTATACAGTACACCCTTGCAGTAGCAAACAGGCATCGCCATCGCCATGGACCAGCCCAAGACGCTCGAGGAGGAGGACGCGGACACCGAGCCGGACCAGTTCCTGGCCGACCTGCCGCCATCGGGCCGCTCCGAAGGCTCGGGCGCCTCCGCGTCGGGCTCCGGGCTGCAGCCCACGCCGTCCGCGTCGTCCGCCGCCGCCTCGGAGCCGCAGGAGCGTCGCGCGCAGGTGGGGGGCAGTCCGTACGTGGCCCCGTTCACGCCCAGCGGGTCCCCGCCGCGGCCCAAGACGCCGTCCACCGCTGGCGGACGCTCCACCACTAGCAGCAGCCGGTCCGCCAAGCCGCAGCTCGTGCCCATGGGTCGAGGCGCAGCAGCAGCCGCAGGACGCACAGGAGGCGCCGCCGCTGGAGCCTTCGGGCCCGTTCCGGCGCTGCCGAGAGACGACGTGGTGACGCACCTGCCGCCCAAGCTGCTGGAGACGCTGGTGGACGTCGTGCGGACGCTGGACCAGCTCGCGGACGGCGTGGCGGACTTCCGGCCGGACCAGCTGGGCTTCCTGAGCGACAAGGCGCAGCGCTACGTGGAGCTGCTGCAGCAGACGGACAAGGCGGCGGCCGACTACAGCGCCGACATCCCGCTGCAGGTGCTGAGGGGGATGGACGCGGAGGAAGGGTCCAACCCGGAGCTGTTCACCAAGGCGCAGCTGGAGAAGTGTCACGAGGAGAGCGAGCAGACGGCGGCCAAGGCCCAGACGCTCGAGGTGCTCAAGGGGGTGCTGCAGGCGGGGCTGGAGGAGCTCCAGTGACGAGGAGCTTGGTGTTAGAAGGATGGGGCCCATGTGTGAGAGAGACCACGACTGTGCCGCTACTAGGGACTGCAGACCTTAAAGCTTGAGCCACTCGAGCCGTAGACGAATATATTTACTAAATGCTCTTGTCGTGTTAGCTATAGCACAATCGGCGATCTGTGGCACCGTCGGGACGGGAAGCAAGTCGTTCAGAGATGACTGCCTGTTGGTGCAGGACTGTAGACTAGCACGAGAAGAATCGTACGGATGCCACATCGATAGCAGACATGACCAAATTGTGCTAGTGCTGAGTTGGACTGGATGCAAAAAACGTTAACTTTGATGTGGGTTCTTGTACAGGAAATTGTTTGTTTAGCAAGGGCGAGGTGCTTGCACTGAAAAATTGAAACGCAACGTAGCGCTAACTGTACACGACACTCACTAGTGTCGGCTCAAGGGGGGATTTCGCTGCAATATCGTTACGAAGCAGTGTTCCCAGTTTGCTGGCAACTTCTTGTCCGTCTTCTTCGACCGCACCTTCCATCATTTCTTGAAAGTCTTTGACAACGGGATCATGTGCATTTGCCGTGAGATACGGCACTGGTACTTGTCGTGAGCAGAAGTCCATCAGCGTCCAGCTCTTGGACGCGTCATTTTGCGGGCGGATGCAAACCCACCCGGTTTCGTCCGTATCCATCCCACTAAAGACGCCTTCACCCTCCGAGAAGATCTTCCACACGATCACAACGCGATGGCGTTCAACAAATCGCCGGGCCACGGCGTGCTTCACAATCGATACGGTTCAACCGCTGGGGAGCGTCTTCTGTAAGCGGAACTGGACGCCGACAGTGTTTTCGGGGTCAGATACACCTTGATAAACCTGTCGATCGCTTTGGCGATGTGGCAGCGTAGCCAGCTCCCACATAACGCGGCACGTCTCGGCAAAGTCAAAGGGCTGCAGCAACCGGTTCCGGTGCTGAAAATACTCGACGTCTCCGTTGGTCTTGTACCGGTAGGATGCATCTACAACTCCAACAGGCAAGGATTCCATCTCGGCATCTTGGAATGCGCGGTCGATTCGAGTGTAGCAGTTGTCCACCTCCTGGAGGTACGTCGTGTACAATGTCGACACGGACGACACGGACGACTTCAGTCGGAGCCACTTGAGGTCGTCGATTCGGTCGCCATTTCCATTGTCATCGCTCGAAGTGATACGTACAAGAGTACTGGAAAACTTCGGGTATTCACGGAGTGCGACCCGCATGCTCTCGATGTACGCGCCCTGGGAATTGACGATCGCTAAGAGCTTCTCGCGTTCTGCCTCCACCCGAAGCCGCTGGTCGCACTGCTGCGTTGCGACTCGTCTCCAGAACGCCTTGGAGAGTACCAAGTCCGTTCGTGGCGTGGTCTTCGAGCCTCGTCTCGCTTCGATCAGCTCCTGCACGTGCTTCGACAACTCGTCCGCCGTTTGGCGCAATTCATCGCGTTCGCCTTTCATTTTCTGGCGATACTTCTGACGTCGGATATCTGCCGTGACACTCAGAGTGTTGCGCTTCTTGGTTGAGGAGCTCCCGCCGTCGCTGCTGCTCTTGTTACTCTCGAGTTCACTGTCTTTTGGCAAGGGATCAGCATCAATGGGAGAGGTTGCTGTTACCCAGCTCGGAGCTGCGTCATTGCCAAAAAGCTGTGGGAATCCTTCTTCCCCGAAGGACTTGCGCGGTGTTTCTCCGGGCACGATGGTCTCCGTCTCTAAGAAGGCGGTCACCTCGTCGAGGAATTCCAGGTCCGATGCCATTCTTCCTTGCTGCACACGCGAATGGAAATCCCGAGCCCCACGCACTGGATAGTCAGTCCAAGACCACAATCACGTGGGAAAAACGACCAAGCAGATGGGATCACAAGAATGCTGTGTCAAAATTACCGAAGTGGTAATTATCAGTGTGTTATCCCTCGAGTGTCGAGCATTGATGGTAAAAACCCGGTGTGGGTCAACGTGTCGACCTGTCTGTCACAAACCCTGTAAGCTTGCATCACATGCTCATGGATCTCTGCGAAAAAAGGCAACTCATTGAGCATTGCTCAATGAGTCCGAGCTGCCAGGGCCTATTACATTTATACCCCACGCGTTCCCTTCCCACTGAGAAGCTCCCAGTGGGAATCCCAGCAGGCTGTTCGTAGCAGGAACACCGTGACTAAACATAGGCACACAGTATGGCTGGAATCCAGCCTGGATGATGCGACGCCAGCGTTCTGAGAAGAGAGCGTCAGGTAATACCTCCCACCCTGACGAACCGAATTGGCCTCCACTGGACACGTCATTCCAAGCTTCACCACGAATGGCGCGCAACTCTTCCGACGCTGTGGAAACAGCGATTCTCGCTCAACTTGTTCGAGAATACGAACTCCCAACGCATCCAACGCCGTTCATGGTCTCAGATGTTGTATCGAACGTCGTCCAGGCACCACCGACAACGTCTCGTGGTATTTTCGAGCTCGAGGAAGAGGACAAGAAGGCGATTCTGGCCGCTCTTGACGGCAATTGCGAGCTGAGCCAGTCTCCGCCGTTTTTCGAGCACGACACCAGTAAGCCCGTCGCGAACAGCCGCGTACAAGACAAAGAGCTCAAGCTAGCTCTTCAACGAGCCAAGGCCACCAAGCGTCGAAATCGGCACCGCCAACGCGTGAAAGAGGAGTGGCAGACGTTGAGACTGCAAGACACGCAGCTCAGTGCGAAGCTGAAGGCGTTGATACGTGCCCGAACCAATGGCTGTGCTGGCGTGAACCAGCTCAAATGGCAGGTGCTGGCGTCGAAAGAACTTGATGCGCGCCTGCAAGCAGAAGGGCAACAACAACGTATTCGAATGGCCATTGAACGCCGCGCGGTCGTGATGCAAAAACTCCAAGATGTGCTCGACACGCTGCAGCCAGTGAAGAGCGACAATGTTGTGCCAGAGTGGAATGCTGACGATTTCAAGTTGTACGAGAGCTTCAGCTTCGACCTGGCTGCAGCTTACAGTCGCACGGATAGTGTGCTTCATGAGTGTGGCCTTACTGGGGCGCTGCCGTCCCACACAAGCTTCTACAAGCCTATTCGAAGACGGGATGCTGTTCGGGACGTGGCCTTCTTCGAGAGTACGTCGGCATTTGTTATGCGCAGCAAGTACCCAGCCCCAGCCAACGCCATGTTTGATGCTATGCGCCAAATCCACCGTCAGCACCCTCGCCGAGCAGTTTTTGAGACGGAAGATAATCTCCGGGACACTATCGCGGTCAAGTTTGGCATGATTAATCATTGCGAGGAAGGACAGGTTGTTCATTTGGCGATGATCATCGTGCTGAACCGTTTTACGGAGTCCGATCGAACGGTGCTGGTGTGGCGCTGTCTTGTTCACGGAGAAGGAGAGTTTACTGGTGCGGTTCTGGATGAAACAGGCTGGTGTGTGCTACGACCAGCGTCGTCTGGTTCCTTGGAGTCGACCGATGTTCGAACTTGCGTATACTCTGCTCCCGTGCATCCAAGTGCTAACAAGGCAGTCGTGGAAGAAAGAGACGAAGTATTTGCAAACGCAGTGATCAGCTCCTCGCAGGAGGACTCAGTGAAGCTGGCGCATTTGATGGACCAATTGTTGTTGAATGCTTAGAATGCTACGAACGAGAAACCGAAGCGCTTTGGTCCTATGTTCAGGACTTCTTGGAATAAATTAGCAAATATTATGAGTCCCCAGCTATTTTGCGTCCAAAGGCAAGCGAGCATCGTCCCGAACGTGAAAGTCGCAGAAAAAAACTTGAAGAAGTATCTCGGATATCTAATATTTATGGCGGGTGATGGAGTCCAGGATTGTTTTTCTTTATAGTCCTGAAGGCATCCAGGATTTATATACAGGACCCGTTCATGATTATTAAACCCCGTCTAATGTGTTTACCATGGCATAAACTGGCGTCCAGGATGATTCCGTGATTTATTCAGGATGGTTGCATAACTGACTGTGTGGTTACCATGTTCATTCTCGAGCTACATATCACTCATACAATTCGCTGTGCCAACGATTAACTAGCTCGCACACGTAGTAAGGAAACTGCTTGTATTCATGAATCATATTACCGGCCAAAGCCACTCTATAGACCACGTATGCTATGTATCCTGTTGAGTTTGTAAAGTCTCGTTCTCTTCTGTATCATGGATACTCGTGTCGGCGTTAGCTGGAGCCAGTACCACTCCATTGCCGGACGACAGTTGCGTCTGAGCATAACCATCCGACGAAGCTCTGCTTATCGGCGCAATCAATATTCCTGTCATGAGGTAGTAGAACAGCTCAAATCGACGTTGAGTGAGGGAGTTGTCGGTCATATCGTGGGTTAATCCATGCACCACTTGACGCAGAATCATCCAGCAAACGAACACACTACAGCTAAACTGGTCGAACTGGATGGGGTTGTTCTGGTGGACAACGTGATAGTCTTTAAGGCCGCCGTGTTTAAGAAAGACAACCACCGCCTTCGCAGTTTGGATGTAGGGTGTCTGTTTGAGCGGGTCGTAGTATATGATCCTCTTAGCCAGGACCTTCACCACGATACAGCACCAATGAGCGTTGTGGAAGTTGAGAGGTAGCATCACCGTCTCCACGCACGTCTCAGCAGCTTCCGTAACAACGCGATGTAGTAACTCACTTGGTATCAGTGGGTTCTCGCGCGCGCGTGAGCGCGATCCCTTTGTAACGGGTCGGGCAGTACCGGGCGTGAGCCGTGGCAGGACGACGGAGTAAATGGTGACGTGGTGAAGGCAGACGGCAGTCAGCAGCCACCGAGCCGTGGGGTGATGCCGAAGCAGCAGCCAGCAGAAAGATATGGCGGAAAGATCGCCATGAGGAAACGACGAGAGGCCGACGTGATGCCAACGGCCGGTAGCGGTCCAGGTGTCGCAGTTCAGAACTTGCGGTGTTGACAGCAAGCCGAGCAGCATCAGTCGAGGACTTGCGCGGGCAAGGGCAAGTCGAGACACAGCAGGACGGGGCGAGTGCTGCGGGGAAACAGCACTAGCCAAGCAGACAGCAGAAGGGAGCGAAGCGTTGCGGGGAAGTGACGTGGAGCACCGGCAGGCGAACGAACGGCGTAAGTGCTGCACGGGGATCTGGACGGGCAGGAGGTGCGCTTCCAAGTCGCGGGGTTGCGACGTAAGGGGCCAGTGCGCTCCGAGTGGCTCAGTGGCGTCGCCGAAAGGAGACTTGTAGGTAGCGACAGCGTTAGTGAGTTGGTAAGAGGACATAATACAAATAGGTTGCTGCCAGGCCAGGCAAGCAGCGGCGCAGGAGGCAACAGTTGCCTTCTGAAGTCAACAGACGAGTTACAGTACTGGTGAACGAACAACGAACGTGGGTATACGACCAAGCCCGGCGTGCAGGGTATACTAGACACATTACACCTTTTCCACCGCCGAAAGGAACCCAGCGAACCGGCAAATAGGGAATTGAACAACGAGCCGTTCACATAAACCTAGGATGGAAGCATCGGTCAGCCATGCTGGCGGGATCGCTCGGTACAGCAAAGAGAACACGTAGTCTGGCATGTCATCGAGACCATCGATATGCGTGAACGGGTACGTATTGATAACTTGGTCGCCGACCTGTTGCGCCATTTCATGGTATTTAGCGGGAAGTCCGGGAATTGCGTTTTCTATCAGCCATTTGCACATATCTAGTCCAAGTTGCACAGTGTCCTTCAGAACCTCAACCCGCTTTAAGACCTCAATCTGCTTCCGCGAAAAGGAAACGACGTTCTTTATCTGGACGACGTCAACAAATCTCTGGGAAGGAATAGAAGTAGATTCGTCGTCCACATCCACTGGATCCTCGATCGTGTTCTTTAGAGGAAGAAATTTTATACAGCGGTCGAGCAGCTTGGGCAGCAGTATAAAAAACGGATCCATGATTAACAAAGGATTCTTCATTTTCTTCACGATGGGTTTGCTCTTGTTGGCTTGCGCGTACTTTACGAGTACACCTGACAAACGTCGCTGGCTTTCCACAATACCTGGTCTGTCGCGGTCCAGGGCGTCAACCATCTCCCTTAATGTGTCCACCCCAGCTTCGATACGACCGGCCTCAGCGGCCTTGTGCCACTTGCGGTCGACCCTCTCACTGGCCGCGGTCGTCTTTCGCTGCTTCTGAGGGCGGCCCTTGGGGTTCCTCCGAACTTTCAATGTGGCGACACCGTTCACATCAACGTCTTCGTTGAATCCGTCGTCATTACATTGAACTTTCAATGTGGCTACACCGTTCACATCAACGTCTTCTTTGAATCCGTCGTCATTACCTCTGGTATTTTGGATTGGGGCTCCGCCATCACAATTTACACCGTCTCTTGCGATGATAGTGGTGAGATTAGGCTGCAGTTTCAGTGGCTCTTCTTTCTGCCCCCCCCCCCCACAGCCCCAAGGTTATTCATTTCGCCAGCCTCATACATTTTGGTGCCATCTGACTGGTGTTTCTGTCGGACAGTTCGCCACTGTTGAAGCAAGAACCCCATCATTTCGTCAAACTGGTGATCATCATCCAGATCTGCTAGTTCAGAAGCGATCAAATGCGTGGCCCTCACAGCCTCTCTGTAGCGCCCTGCATGCGAGCGTGGCTTCTTACGCTTGTTGCCTACCGCATCTCCGGCAAACGCCTGATACTGCAGCTGCATCACTTGTTTCAGCTTAGCCACAGAGCTAGTCCACCTAAATAAGCACGCCACAACCCGGTTAGCGTCATGAATAATTGCTGAACGACTAGCTCAGCACCAGCCTGAGCACGTGCTATGCAACCCACTGCCATTGAACACATATTCCGCACCTTTCATTGATCCGACCCCATGGAATCACAGGCCCAGTGGCGTTTGAGTGCTTACGGTAGGCGATGAGATGTCGGCATGGCAACTGCACCGACATTGCAAACGAGCAGTCACACGACCAATCGATTAGTTTCACCGTGTACTAACCCTTGACCCTCTCCGTCGGTGTCACCCTCAAATCTGTACGCGTCTACGTTCGATAGGCCAGCAGAATACTGCGGCTCAATCAGCCCCGCCACATAGTGAGTCGTAAATCGCAGTACATTCGCCGTCTCTTCGTCGTAGTTATTGCTCACGAAGCGCCCAATCCTTGAAAGGCGATACTTATAATCTTTTTCAGTCCGTCGATCACAAGCGATTAAGGCTTTCACGCACCTCGCCATACTCATCCTGCTGTTTATGTCGTTCTTTAGCTTCCCGAAGAAACTTTCCAGTCGATTATTGGTATGGTTCTTGAAGTACGGCAGACTAGCGCGCAGATGCATGCTCCATATTTCTTGACACGAGTCCCAATTGCGAGTAAAATACTCGCTAAAGTCTATAAGACCTATTCGTGAACACAGCCCACGCAGACAATCGCGCGTGGTATCACACTCATCTTGGCTGCTAGCGTAGACCAGTCTGTGTACTGCGGCATCAATCTGTGAAGCATCGTCTGTAGACAATTTGCCGAACTCTGGTTTCGAACGTTTCTCCTTGAGGTACTTTAGGACGTGGAAATGACAAATCAAAATACGAGCCTCTGGGAAGTGAGACTGTAACACACGGACTTCGTTCATGTCCTTGTCAACGATGATCACATGTACCATCTTGATGCCGTCTGGGTGTGCGCTTTTAAAGTGGTCAATTGCACGATCCGTGTGCCAATCGCCGTTGGCTTCCAAAAGTGAATGCTGAACTACAACGCCTTCGCCAAACTCGTTCGTAACATGAACGTTAGAAGCTGGTAGTTGTATCTGTTCATACATGGAAGCTCTCTACGGCAGCATTTGGATCAGCTGCCGGACTATTGAGTGGTGTGGCGCTGGCTAAGCACCCCACCCCACCCGATGATCTCGATGTCGGTGGGGACGGGTATGACGGAGGTCTGGACAGCCTAGAGAAAGGTGAAGAAGTCGACGAAGCTGACGAGGTTGAAAGCAGTGACAATGTTGAAGTAGAAGAGGAGATTACTCTGCTCACAGTGCCAACGAAGGAGTAGCAGCAGCAGCATACCTAGACACTACTAATGAAGAGCAAGTGTAAGCGACGCATAAACCTAGTGGGTTTTCGCCCAAAGAGTGCGTTTAGAGTATTGGATGCTTCTGACCTTATTTGGGGTTTTCTTGTTGGCATTCGAGTACATGTACAGCGACCACGATCTTACCGTGCCTTTCGTCTTGTCAACCATACAAATACCTGTTCAACGCTACAATACAAAACCCACGTAGCAATAGGAAATGCACGACGTTTATTCAGATATTGTTTGTTGACTTGTTTCATACAGCTAAAGACGGCAAGTTCATTGTTCAGCCGACCGAGTCGCACTTGGGGTACCGTATAACAGTGCGCAACTTCTGCGAGCTCATTGATGATTTGATATCTGCTCGAATTCTGTATGCAATATCGATCCTTAATTCTCGAAGTTTGCGCCAGTAATTTGGTCATAGATGTTCTACTCCGATCAATCAATCACTGCAAAATAAAGATGCATGTTTAATCTCCAGGGTGTGGATGTAAATGTATTAGAATACTTGAACATCCTTCAACGACGTCGTAGCGCACGTGGCCAGTAATTCTCTGTAAATCAAATCAATTCCTTCCTGCCCTCAACGATGTTCGTAAATTTTTTGTCTCTCGATGAGAGCGCAGCGATCGCCTACATATAGTGAGCTCTTGCAGTAGGAAGAAGCACACTGTACGAAACAAAACGGTGTTTGCAGCTCATGGGTATTACCCGCCTTCTGTATCTTCGACGATAAGTGTGGATGATTAAGCAAGCGCATTCGTAGTGCTTGTTTGTTAGGCTTGAGTATTTAGCACCAGTACATCCGATTGGAGTAGGATACACGTTCGCTACGTGGGTGCAAAGTTCATGTTGGAAGAAGTGTTGGATAGTCATTTAATGCTGGTGGGTATGTTACAAGTGAGTATCAACAGTACAACTAGAGTAAAAGGAAGATAGAATAGATTGACTAGCAGAGGCCTATTGAGTAAGCACAGCCACGTCTCCAAAGCTCGCTTTCTTTTTTCACTTGCGGTTGCCCATGCGTTGTTGACGCTCGAGCGCAGCCGCCACAAGCCTGCTAAACTCGCTCTTGAAGACGTTGGGGGTGTCAAACGTAGTCGCTACGGCGCGCAGGTGGCTCGGTAGACGAGATTTCGATGCCAGCGGAGCTGCAGCGTTATTGCTGCCCGTCGAGTGCTCGAACACGAGGCACTGCGAGCTTTCCAAGCCGGCATTCTGCATGAACCACTCGTACCTGACAATGCACCAAGCACATTCTGTGGTTAGTTGATCGCTTTCGAAAGCACCTCACAGTCATGGAAAATAATGTCACGAACCACAGCATGGCCTCGCTCTCGTGGACGTGCGACTCCGGGTTATAGACGAGAATGACTCCATCCGTATCCTTCATCACTGCCGGCCAACACGCCTCGTAGCTGCAAGGATGGCAAACAACCAGATAAATTAGCCCGAAAGTTTACTTCAGCGACAGTTTGCAGTCTTACTTCTGGTCACCCGATACGTCCCAGAGCTCGACATTGGCTTTGCCCTTCTCGAGCTCGAGGATCCGCACTCCGATGGTCGGCTGATAGCGCTCCTGGCTGCCAAGTCGGTCCGAGTGCTCGGCCAGGAAGTTGGCGACCTGAATTCGCACAAAAGACAGCAAGATGAGTGCGTGTCTGGCCGGGCAATGGCAGCGTCAAGTTCAGACGCACAGTGGACTTGCCGGCCTCCTTGGGCCCGACGATAAGGATCTTGAGCGGCGCCATGGCCGGAGAGACTCGCGATATCTGAGGCGACGCGACGGTTTGCCGTTTGGTAGAATCAATCAAGAGGCTATAGTTTGCGCCGTGTAAAAAGAAATATCAATATGTAGACGAATGGCACCATGTTGACGTTTGCCGGCGTGCAGCTCCACGGCCCTCCGTGCGAAATGTTGAGTTTCCGAATTAATAGAGTGGAGAAGACGCTGACATTGTTGCCGCCCTCTTCGTAGTCATACGATATAAACTTGTCGAGACGCTTTTCACATACACCCTAAACCTATCAAGCAGTGATTGAACGAATATACACTGTATACAATAATTGGCCACTGACGATGAGCTTCCTGGAGCGCGAGGAGGACATGGACGCGATGCTGGCGGAGGCGCTGGCCTTCATCGACGAGTGCGACAGCGACGGCAAGCCCGTCAGGGCGCGCGCACCAAAGAAAGCCGGCGCCTCCAGCTCCGTCGTGGCGCGGAAGCCGCCGAAATCGAATAAAACCCAGCGCCGAAACGGCGACGCGCAGTGCTACTCGACACAGCTGCAGCAGCGCAAGAAGGCGGAGCTGCGCGCGCTCCGGGAGCAGGCGCTGGAGCTGGAGGGGCAGGTGAAGCTGCTGCTGCAGCGGCGGCAGCAGCGACAGAAATCTCGCGCGGAGAAGGAGAAAAACCCACTCACCCAGAACAAGGAGGACGACAGTAGCGAGTGGTTCAAGCGGGCAGTGGGTGAATTCCAGAGGCGGCAGAAGGCAGAAAGAACCAACAGGAAACTCAAGGAGATTTGGGCCAATCAGGACAAAGTCAACGGGGATTTCCGCCACCTCGTGCAGCGGCGTTCGCTGCTCTACGTAGGGGCCAGTGACAACTATCATTATTTTGTTATGTTTTCTGATAATCTTTGTGGGTTTTATTGCTGCAGGGCAAGGATTTCGTGTTCGAGGATGATGAAAACAAGGCATTGGATAGTTCGGTGGAGGACGAGACGATGACCATCATCTCGCAGCTGGAGAAGAGTGTGGAGAGGCTGTACTTGGCCTCGGACTCGGTGTTCCCACCGGACCTGCCGGAGACGATTTCCTGCAATACGAGGGTGAAACGCAGCAGCGATACCGACGGCAATTGCACTGAGATCACCACGACGACGCCGGTGTCGAGTCCGCTGAATGTTGCGGCGGACGTGGTGTGGAAGGACTTGAACGTCAAGAGCCAGGATCCGGAGAGAATCTACAGTTTTGTACGTAGTCGGAGGGGCGGTTTGAACTATCAGATGACTAATACTGGATGCTCTTTTCATGTTGCTGCTGCAGATTCGAGGACGCAAGCCAGACTCGCTGGAGAAGAATTTCTTGGTCGCTCTGCACAACCCGTCGGGTGTGCTGAAAATCGACGGCTTCCAGTTCATGCGCAAGTTTGAGGAATCCGACCGCGTGGTGGTGATCAAGCACAACATCCTGACTCTACCGCACATGGGGCTCGAGTTCCGTGACCGCTGCTGGATCATCATCTCTCGCTCCAAGTCCGATCCTGCTCACGCGTCCGTTGCTCGCACATGCTACCAGCTCTATGCCGAAGGATCCGACAGCTTTTCATCGAACGAAGACGCTGTGCATACCCGAGACTACATCCTCAGCTCGCTCAGCGGGAAAGTGCGAAGGGACCACCAAATGCTGCAACATCTTCTCATCGAAGAGGACCGTCGAGCTGCAAGCAGGATCGTCCCCATGACCGCCTAAGTGCATTGGCAGGTCGACGCATATTGAGTGATACATTTCTGTGTGGTGTGCTATACACATACTGAGACGCTTCCCACTAATTTCGTACCGGGAGACTGCAGGCGAACCAGTGCTGGGAAGAAGAGTATGGCGGGCCCGAGAACTCGAGCGGAGACCAAGCGCCATCGCAGTTCCAGCACCGGAGACGCTGCGCATGGCTCCGAGTACAGCGAGCAGCTCTATTCAACGCTCACGGCCGGCGCGCTGTGGTTCCTGGGTGTCAAAGATATGGTTCAACTGCTGGGGACGTGTCAGACGCTTCGGCAGGATAAAAGCTTGAGTATTATGGCGCTGAGCAATTGCAGCGTCGGAGTGCATTTGCTGCAAGGTTGCAACGGCGACTGGATGGATCTATCGTTACAGAGACAGCAAGATTCGACTGCACGAGCCGGAGAGGAGCCGATCTTCTGGTCCGAGTGCAGGGAGCACAGCCACGTTGCCAGGAAGAAGGAAGTGAATCGTCCCTTGATGGAGAACAGAGCGCCTTTAGACTATTCGCGTGGACAAGCAGCGCAGATGCTTTCGCTTATCGGCATGATGGAGACGCGTCTCAAGCCGTTCTACAGCCGCGCGTACGTGGCTACTCCGTTCGGCGAGTTCTGCCGTGCTCGACCGGTTGTGGTTCCTCTGCCCGTCCGAGCAGATAAAGATCCGAGCGCAGCGTGGACGATGGAGGATGTTCGCACCGCGCTGAATTCAATGTGGGATCGCCTCGGAGACGACTTCGCCGCGCCGAACACGGAATACATTCGCGTGTCGGAGCTAGGGATGCACTGGGAGAACATTGTCGTGGCCAAGCGGGACGCCAAGAAGTGCAAGTTCTGCGACGCGGCGACGAAGGTTGTGCGTGAATACCGGAAGGAGGCCAAGTCGCTGATGGACGAGTTCTCTCGCGTGCTCAAGGCCAAGCAAGTGGAGTGGCGCGCAGAAGGTCTAGACGACGACGAGATGCACGAGCGTCGCAGCTTGCTCAAGGCCGACACGTTCCCCGAGGACTCGTACCCAGACGCGAACGCAGTCGAAAGCACAGCGGACGACATCCTCGCGCACATCTGCGAGCACGACAAGTTCCCCGTGGTCCCGTTCGAAGGCATGGCCAACGGCCTCGAGCGGAAGAACGACGATATTTTCAACGCGCTGGCCCTCGAGTGCCAGGACCTGTGCGAAACGTTCTACCAGCCGCTCAAGCAGAGCCTGGCCGCTGCGGTGACCGTGAGCGGGCAGCGAGTACATCGGTCGTGGATGGACACGGGCGACGACGCTGCCCGTATCCGGCGTGAGCTCGTCGCCGGGCTGTCCTCCAACGGGTTCCTGGTCGGTGTGTACGTCATGAAGGCCGTGGAGGACTATTAATACATGTAGCAGACAGAAGATGAAGAGCTTGACAAATGCACTGTACCTTGCCACTGCAACATGTTGAGCTTTGCTCGCGCTGTCCTGTCTGAGCGACATGCAGTCGTCGAGATGTGCCAGATGGCGCCAGAACGACTGGCTGGCGTGGGCCGCATCTCGCCTGATAATGTCCATGTCACATCGGACTGAGCCAAGCTTGCTTGTTGCATTTTGTCGCGATGCCGACCACGAGCGCCTCGGCAAATATACAGGAGAGGTATTTGCCACGCAGGCTGTGGCGCTCCTCCGTCTCAAGGCGGTGTCCGGATAGTCGCGCGCGTTGTTTCACACGAATCTCGCGTTGCCAGCTGCCGCGATCCCGGGCGCGGCATCATGCCGGCATGCCATTCTCGTGCGCTGCCCATGATCCAGAGTGAAGATGGTGGAGAAGCGGAAGATGCTGGGTTGGTATAGGGCCAGCTGCTGCGCTGGCGTCTATCAAGGCGCCTGCTGTCTTCAGCTTGGTTTAACGCGCTGCGAAGACGTTGAAGCGATGAAAAGCTCGGCAATTGCGTCAAAGAGGAGCGAAACAGCGGCCGATGCAGTAAAAAGCGGCCTACACGCCACTCACCGTCTCTACAATGGAAAACACTCCGCTGCGAATGAAGAGCCAAGCCGCATGTTTCCTTGCTGGTGTAGCTGAGCCCGTGCCCTGGCCGATCTCTGCGATACAGCCGGTGTAGGATGAAATATCGAGTTCGACAGGTGATACATCGAATCTGACGGGTAGGGGGGGCAAGTGGGTTGACGGTGAGCGAAACTGAATTTTGGCCAGGAGAACAGAGGCGACGCCGCTTTAGGGAGAGAGCGCTTCGTTGTCCGCCCCGCCAAGGTAAGCCGCAGCGCCCCGAGACGCTGGCAGCTTTCTCTCCATTGTAGTCGCGGCTTGCAAGTGACTAACTGCTGCGATGCATCGGTCGTATGCAGCTAAAAGGCGACCTAAGCCCCTGTCGCTTTAGACACAAGCAGCTTAGACGCAAGTGGCAGACGACGGAACATTCAACACACACGTACGTTGCTGATAACCAACACTCAGCCACTTACTTCTGCCACAATGAACGTCGCAGCCAACTCACCTTTGTTGCCTTGGTCCCTTCCTGTCACTTTTCGCTTTGCAGACAATGAGCTTTTCCAAACCCAATCTGCCGCCAACTTTGCCAGTGGCAATCAAAAAGGAGAAAGAGGAATCTTCATCTCTCTCGGGCTCAATGTCCATCCCCGGCAGCAGCATCCCACGCAAAGACTCCATTGGCTGGGGCGCCGACGACTTTCTGGGCATGATTTCACACACGCCGCCGGCCTTTTCGCCCGGCAGCTTGACAATGCCTATGACCAAAAGAGGGCGCAGCGGCAGCATTTCCAGTCGCCTTTTGAGCGCCTCCGACCTTGAGGAGCGCGGATACATTGACAGATACCAGAAGGGCGTGCTCAAGGTGCGTTTAGACACTCTCCAATGAGTGAGTTGACGACAACTTGCGTCTAACTCCTTTTTTGCTTTTTTTTTTATCTGCCAGGACCTTATTATCAGCGGAGATGAAGCACTGCAAAAGGCGCTGGAAAAGTTTGATGCGGGTGACCCGACCACACTTGAAGCCATGTTGGACAGCGGAGCTCTGAATCGAAAGTCGTCGTCGATTGATCTTCTGGACGATCTGGACCTGGGCTTCCTCAACGTTGGCTCACTGGGCGACACACCGAAAGACGAGGTTCGTTTTGCACCTGTTTTCGTTTTTTTTTCGTTGTGAGAATGACGGCATCTCACTTTTATTTTTGCCTCGTTTGTGTTGATCCTGTTTACAGTTCCAATCTGGTGCACGGAACCAATCTCTGGACGAATGGGACGAACTCGGTTTCGATTCTTCCTTCGCGGATGTATCCGCTCGCGATATTCTAGATGGAGAGTTTTATAGCTCTTCGCTCGGTGCTTCTTTGCCCAATTCGTTGCCATCCATGGGTCTGGGTATCACGCCGCCCGCAGGTTTCAGCTTTGCCGAGGATTTTTTGGAGAACCAGGTGAAGACGGAGCCGGGAATTAAAACGGAAGGCAAAAGTGCGGCTGCTGGCAACAAGACTAGTACAGGAACTACCAGCTCGACAACAGCCAGTTCATCTTCGGCATCGTCGGCGGCAGCCGCGTCGAGTCTTTCGACCTCTCGCCCCATCGGTATCCCGGGATCTGCTGGTGCCGGAGCTTCCCGGGCGTTCGGTGGCGTTGACAAGAGCAAGGATGGCCAGAAGCAGAATTTCGTGGGTGCCTACTCCCCAGACTCTAGACGGAAGCGCATTGAGAAATTCCTCGACAAGAGACAGAAACGCGTATGGCGGAAAGAGGTCAAATACGATGTGCGCAAGAATTTTGCCGACTCGAGACTGCGAGTGAAGGGCCGTTTCGTCAAGAAAGAGGACGAGCAGTTGCTGCGCGAGCTGCTGAGCTTTACTTAAGTGAAGCTCCGCGCGGTGCTACCAGATGGGTACCGAAGATGCAACGTAGCGACTGACAAACGACTGGGATGGATCAGAAAACAGCACAGATGTCGGTTTGATTCAGTCAGCGCACTACTTTGATCCTCATTATAGGCACTTTTCGGACGAAAATGGGAAGTACAGAGGTGCACAAAGTCGACTTGGTGATGCAGTCGACTACGATAGCTGGAAGTAGGGTGCGACGCGTTGAATTGAGGGGGAGAGAGAAACATACAAGAGACAAACCGGCGGATCGAGGCGGCAAACCTGGTCTGTACGACTTGCCGCGCGTGCGGACTTGATCCGTTGACATAGACGCAGGAAGCGAACAAACAATGGGGGATCTGGGGCGTGCAGAGATGCAGATGCGAGACGGATGTGGTGCGTGAGGCGTAGTTTATTGGGTCGACCTCTGGTGTGCGTGTGCATGGAGTAGGTTCTGGTTCGATTCGGTCGGTCTCGGTATAAGATAATTTGCAGACTGTTTTTCATTTCCAACATCCAGCATGTACACGGTGTCCGTATCAGGTACTCTGTTGTATCTTGATTTGTTGTACATGGAGAACACTGTTAGAATTTGACACTCGAGGCTTCTTATGGTATCGCTGACGGATAACGTTGTTGAACTATATATGGCGGACATTATCCTAGCTCGGGTAATGAGGCTACTCGAAGTCAAGGGCCACCCCTGATCGGACGAGTGGTTACATTGACCATGCGGTTATAAGAGACCTCGAAAAAACATTTGTGGGAATTGTGCTGTGGACCAAGCAGTTCGCCTCGGGGTGCCGTGGGCTACGTTTTGTTAAACTCCTCACCGAGACGCTCAAATTGACAGGATGGCCTGCGCGAGATATCTAACATCGTGGCGCACACGTGCAAGGGCCCCTTGCCAAGGGGTGGCACCACATGCTGGAAGCAGGTAAAGCCCTGACAGACCGAAAGCGCGTCAACTAGATGAGGAACGAGAATACTGCACTTGGATGGTCGCTGAATGCCTTCAACTCATGAAGTAAAACCCTTGACTGCGAGATGCGGGAGGTTTGCCGGGGTGCTCAAGGTAGATGATCAACCGTAGATCACGGCCTATGTGAAGTAATTGACGCTTCAAGGTCACCTTGCGGTTTCCGCAAATAGACTAAGACCTTGGCGATGAATTGATGGCGCCGATACGGCTTTCAGGATCGAGGGTGAGCATGAAGAGTTTAACAGCCTTGGACTTAGGACGAGCATAATGGAGTTCGCGATGCAGGGCACAATACGCAGCCACGAAAAGGAGACCAACGCGCAAATTCTACTGATTAGCAGCCGTCAAGTCGCGCTTCAACAGCAAGTTGCAGTCGCTGTAGCCATGTTGCTAGTCGCAGCAACCCCCCCCCCCCAAAGTCGATCGCGTCGTTTCGCGCATAATGCTGCATAGACCGTTTATGATAGACGCGCGGGCGACCGAAATCAGACGCACTTCAACGCCAAATCCAAGCGCCAGCGCAGGTTGATGCGTGGAAAGCAGCGTACTCGCTGCAGCGAGACCGGCGTGGCACCGACGCAATTGCTGATTGATCGCGCCGCTGTCCCAACTTGATTCACGCGG
Organism: Phytophthora pluvialis; assembly: GCA_001314425.1. Classification (NCBI taxonomy): domain Eukaryota; phylum Oomycota; class Peronosporomycetes; order Peronosporales; family Peronosporaceae; genus Phytophthora; species Phytophthora pluvialis. The sequence continues at coordinate 6,754 of LGTU01000560.1, read as the reverse complement.
GTGCTCTACAACTCTCTCGCGATCAGGACTCGCTTTACCTGTCCGCCGAGCCGCCCCCTCGGCCGAGAAGGCTCGGAGTTCTCCCAATCTTTGGACAGTTTCCTGGACATTCCTGCTTATGAAGCCGTTTGCTCGGCCGGTGCAATTTCGCGCTGCAGGCGCCGATAGCGCTGGCACTGATGTCCATTGCCGCCAAGCGGTTGTGGTTGCACCTACACCTCGCAGTAGATGATAGTCGATACAAAAGGAGTTTCTCTAGACTGCTACTGTGGTTAATTGCCCGTTTATTATCAAAACAAACTCGTTTAATTTTCGGTACCTTCAAGCAAATAATGGTGAAAAATAATATTATGAAGTTCCGCAGTACGCTTCAGAAACGTGCGAACTTCAACTATGAATCAATTGCCGACTGCGTCGGCGGTCTCCGTTGACGGGGGTCATTCTTTGACCTACCAGCGGCAGGAAGCAGCACGAGATGGCGGTCCTTCCCATCGATGCAGAGGAGAGTCCTCGGTTGGCGGAGCTGCGCAAGCTCAAGTCGCGGGTTCAGAGCGGCGAGCGGCACCGCCAATTGCGGCGCGAGCAGCGCGAAGCTGCCAACAAGGTCGAACGCAAGGAGCCCAACTCAGCGTCCGAGCACGAGCCAAACGAGACGGAGAAGAGCAAGCCCAGGCGCAAGAAGCGCAACTTCTTCAAGTGGTTGTTCACCCCGTCGGTGTCGACGAGCCGCCAAGTCGCTCCGCCCCCGCTCCCAAGAGTCCGAGTCAAGATCCCCATTGTCTACCGCAATGGCGAGCACAAGGGCGTCATCGTGGGTGGACTGCGAGTACCCTTCTCGAGGCCTATGCAGGCCAATCGCCGCAGTCTGATGCTGTCGCAGGACGACGTGAGCTGCGCGATCCCGGAGCACATTGAGGTCGTAGGCAAGTTCCCGGTCGGACTTGCGTGGGAGGAGTTCGAAGCGGAGGATAACCGCAAACGGGAAGAGAAGGAGAGGCTGAAAGAGGAGAAGCTAGCACGAGAACTGGCCAAGTAAGTGATCTTGAATATTTATCCGAATTTGCTGCTGCATTAAAAGTCTCCGGCGAAGTCTCCTCCTCCCCCACCGTCGAAGCCGCCGCCACCTCCGCTGTCAAAGCCACCTCCGCCGCCTCCGTGGCCCCCATGATCAGCTAGAGATTCTCCGAACATCAGTCCGCCGAGAAGACCAGCCGTGCCGCCCAGCGCCGCCCCCATACCAGCGCCCATGCCACCCCCTCTGCTGTGACCGTAGTATCCCCCATAGGCAGGCGTGGCAGCAGCGTACCCTGAATCTGGTGGCGCGCGCGCGTACGCTGTCGACGACGTCCCGTACGGCTGGCCGGAAGCGCCTCCCGTGAACGGACTCGTCACAGGCGCGGCGACCGGAATTGCAGCGTCTGGGTCTCGCTCTCGGACTCGCTTGGATGCCATGAAGCAGCAGCGCTAGCGACCCGAGCAGCCACCAGAGCCACACCAAGCCGGCGCCTCCGTCACGAGCGTAGTGCGGGGAATACCCGCAGTTGCAGGCGTAGTTGGAGACCTTGCAGACGGCGTCGTCCGGGCAGCAGCACGGGCGCCGGTCGTTCTGGCGGTCCAGCCAGTTGCCGCAGAACCGCCCAGGCTCGCCGCGGTAGGCTCGGGAGCACTCACCCGTGCTGGCGCACACCTCGCAGCCGGACTGCGTGGAGTTGCTCTGCCCCGAAGCCGCATCAAGGAACACAAGAAGGCTGACGGCGACGCGCCAGCAGCCCCTCACCATCGAGCTCGAGAATGCCCCGCACAGGGGGCAGCAAAGCCTTCATCGTTTCCGACCCCCTTCGCAAGGAAGAGAAGCAGTCCCCGTCCCAGTTCGAGCTAGAGGATCATGTTGAAAGACGGTACCCGCCTACCATGTGTAGCTACTAAGCCGCAGCACTGATGCAGCAATGGCGACGAAAAGCATGAGGACAGCCCAATGCGCATGTGTCCGGGTGGGCAGCGCGAGTCGGACACCCGAAGTACTCACTCGGCTTACTCACGCGGACGCTTTTTTCAGAGCACCCTCGAGCCGGAGGTCATCTTGATGGGGCGCGAGATCAGGTGTCGTCGCCTCGCGCTGGGGGCACAGTAGAGCGAGCCCGCCGGACCGCGTGACATGAAGCGCAGCATGGCGCGGGGAACTCGCGGTGCTGCAGTTCGCTACTAGGCGGCGGCGGCAAGATTTCCTGGCCGCTTTGCAGCCCGAGCGGAAGAAGACCCGGTGCCGGCAGCGGCGGCGCCGGTGTTGAGTGCCACTTTCCTGCAATCGAGCGACCGATTCGACACTTTGGATTTTTTAGCGCGCGCGGGCCTGGCTGCGGGCTGCAAGGCGGGGCGCGCGCTGCCGGGATGGCGCTCAGGGCCAGCTCGGCGGGGCTGGAATTTTGGTGAAGAGAGCATGTAGGCGCGGCGGCGTTCCACGCAAACAGACAGCGTGCGTGCGCCGCAGACAGGGGCTCCGGGGCCGCGCGCCCAGAGCTGGCTGCTCAGCGGCTGCTGTCCTGCTCTCTGAGCTGGGGGCGTGAAGGTGCGCTCTTGGCGCAAGATCTCGTTGAAGTACGGTCAGTCGAGCGAGGGAAGGCACTGGGACACGCCGCGCAGTGAGTAAAGCGTCTTCAGCGGAGCCGCCGACGAGAGCCGCTCGTCTTGGCTTTGGCTGGCGGCCTTGCCGGCAGGCTCTTGTTGTTGCGCGGGAGACGAGTCGAGCGAGCCGGGCTGTCCGCGGCAATGCAGCTTTGCCGCGGCAGGTTGCTGCCGCCATCTATCACCGCCGAGGAACTCGGATCATCTGCGGTGTACCACACGTATCGCAGCGTGGACCTGCTCCTCCTCCTTCCCACTGGGAATCCCAGCGGCTTCAGCGCTCCATGCTGCTGTCATCCTGATGGCCACGGTCGCCACGTTCCTCTCTTTGCAAGGCGGTCTGCGCCAGCTGGCGGGGCGGAGCGTTGACTCGAATAGGCGCGATTTGAATGCTGCTCCGGGGCGCGCGGCGTTGCCTGCGCTGATGGCGCGACGTGAACGCCTTTGCTGGTCCGCTTACATGTATTATAATATGCTCCAGACTCATCCTGTACCGATGCTCCGCACGCACGCATCCGCTCCTATACGATGGGGCGACTGACGTACTGGGTTGTTTGATTGTGGCTCGGGGAACGATCCCCAGGGCCCCCGCGACAGAACCGGCGTCTATAGCGAGTTTGAATTTTGAAAACTTGCCGCCAAAACTCAGCCATACAAGTGAGGTACCTGGCGCAAGTGCTGATTTCTCTGTTGTGTGGACTGCAGTCGAGACGGCGCAAGTTTCGCACTAACGCGGCTGCCCGATCTGCAGTAACGCCGCTCCGATCGATACAAGATACCGCCATTATTATGGGCAGTGCCCGATCACCAAGCTGCCGCGCCCGCTCGCGAAGAGCTCTGCCTTGAAGGACGACGACGTTTGCGCTGGGAGATGATGCTGCGCGAGCAATCTCCGCGCAACGCCCCGGATGCCGTTGTGAAAGGCGTTGGCGCGCTGCCTATCCCGACCATATCCTTCTCGCTCTATCGCTGGCCGTAAGCATTTTCGCTCGGCCATTGATGTGCTCCCCGCCTAACGAGTGGAGAGAGCCTCGCACCCAACCGACAAATCTCCCAGACAGCGGAGCGCGGACAGCTTGTGTGGGCACGTTCTGGCAGCCGGATCATTGTCGGAAAGGAGTGGGACGCAGAGGTACCTACTGATTCAGAAAACGGGCACACCCCATAGCCAGGCGCCGGTCCGACTCGTCTGACCGTTGCCTGCCTGTCTTCGGGGCAGTCTTCGAGCGAACGACAGCCGCTGCGGCCGCGGGGTTGTCATTCCGCAAGTTGCTGGCAACTCGACACACACCCCTCTCCGTCGTGGCATTGCCGATTGCCGCATCACGACAAACACTCCTCTCGCCAGGTGTTAAACTCGACCATCCACATTCCAATGAGCGCCGAGACGCGGAGCCCCAGCGCGTCGCCCAGCGCCAGCAGCGACGGCGACGCCTCCCCGACCGGCGGCAGGAGCAACCTCACGGCCGACGGCAAGCCCAGGAAGTGCCGCTTCAACGACTGCGACAACCTCGCGGTGGACGGCACCAGCAAGTGCGCCTTCCACAAGAACCGGCGCCAGTGCTGCGTCGAGAACTGCACCAACCAGGTCTACGCGCGCAAGCTGTGCGTGCGCCACGGCGGCAAGAAGCAGTGCCAGGCCGACAACTGCGAGGCGCACGCGCGCGGCGGCGGCTTCTGCCTGCAGCACGGCGGCTTCGTGGTCAAGCGCTTCTGCATCGTCGAGGGCTGCTCCAAGCAGGCGCACGCGCGCCAGAAGTGCGTGCGCCACGGCGGCGGCCGCCGCTGTAAGGTGGACGGCTGCATGCAGCACGCGCGCGCTGGCGGCCTCTGCAACCGCCACTCGCACGGCCACGAGTGCCGCGTGGAGGGGTGCAACAAGACGGCGCAGCACTCGGGCTCCATCTGCTTCAGACACGCGATGGAGCTGCGCGCGCACGGCGAGGAGGTGCCGGAGCTCAACATCTCCAAGGGCGGACGCCTCAGCAGCAAGAAGCGCCAGCAGCAGCAGCGCGAGCAGCAGATGAAGCAGGAGCAGTTCCACCACCAACAGATCCAGCAGCAGATCCACCAGCCGCATCACCACATGCAGCAGCAGAACGCCGCGCCCCCTCACCCGCTGACCATTCAGGTGCCACAGAGCCAGCCCATGGGCCCTCCGCCCCAGCAGAACCAGCAGTCCAATCCCTTCGGACTCCCGCTCAAGATTAATGTGCCGACCACGATGCCGAAGTACAGTCTGCGGACGCCGCTGGGCAACAGCTTCCCGACGCCTCGCAGCCACGAGTTCAGCCTCCTGATGGGTCTCCCGTCTCCTCAGATCGACAACTCGCAGCTCCCCAGCGTCTTGGCGATGACGAACTCTGGAGGAAACGCCACCTCGGGTGGACAGCGCACCCCGGGTCTTGACAGCTTCCTGGGCAGCGGCCCGCCCAGTATTTCCCGCGGCAACGGCGGCAACTACCTGTCGCTCGGCCTCTTCCCCACTCCGAGGCTGTCGGACCGGACGCCAGGCGGCGGTGAAGACTCCATGATGAGCGACTACATCAAGCTCATGGGCCCCGATACGCCCATGGCCTTTCACCAGAACGGCCAGTTCGGCGGCGGTGCCACGCCTCTGCTTGAGAACCTCGGCAACGTGTTCGAGCACAACCAGCACAGCCAGCACAACCAGAACAACCAGAATAACGCCAACAACGCGCCGCGGTGCCACATGGCCGCGATGGCTGCCGCTGCCGCTGTTCACGGCAACGGTCAGCAGCGCATGAAGATGGACTTCCTGTCTCCGCGCGGTCTGGCTGCCCACAACTTCCAGAGCCAGGGATTCCCCACGTCCACTTCCGGTGAAGGCATGACGGGGGCTGGTCCTTCGGGCTCGTCGGACTACGCGGCCCAGTTCTTCGCGGACAACAAGAACGACAAGGCGCGTGGCCCCATGAAGACGTCGAGCGTCTCGGCGGCCACGACGCCCACTCCCAAGCCTACGGGTGTCACCGCCGCATAGGCTGAGAGACTGTGAGTGTGTACAAGTGAGTGACCCACGACTTCGTGGACCTAGTGACGTCCACTGTGATGAAAGACACGAGCCCGACGGTTCTTCTTGGTCGACTTTCGACCAGGCCGTGTTACTACAAGGCTGCAATCGTGAATTGCACCGGCAGAGCGAATACCTCCGACTCGACGGCGCATGCGGCGCCTTTAACCCTTTCGAGCGGTCGACAAGCTCCCTGATAGAAGAACGAGTCCGCCGATTCCACGGACTCGGTCTAAGTTTTGGCCCTACAGATAAAGTACGGATGAAAAGTAAAGTAAAGTTTGACGATTTTGCATTGGTGTCTTCAACCGAGTCCATCGAGTTCGTTGACGGGGTGCTGATCTGATGGGCTACGAACACGAGGGCACAACATGTCAAGGATCGACATCAGCTTCGGTCGTCACCTTCGTCCGGTTGCAATTGGCGAGTGGATCTTAGTCCACGAGGACTAGCGAGATGCTCATCTCACCTCGACACCACGATGTCCATCGACTGTCCGTTTACAGTCCCGGAAAGCAGGTGCTTCGGTGATCAAGGCGTGCTTGTTGATCGCTTTCCGTGGCAAGCAGAGCGACAGCACGACGCCGCCGTCAGACTACTGTATCTCCTCACAGCATGGGATGCAGAATTGTGAGGCTTCGTAGCAGGTTAAAGTTCGGCGACTTCGAGCTCAGTGGAAGACGACTGCAAACGCTGGATCAGGCCCAGCACTGACTAAATGTAGCAGCAATAGTTCCGACGCACTGAACTACACAAAAAAATAATGGTCAGTGTTGCTGGTGAGAGTCTACAGCGATCGTTGTACTGATCTGCAGTCAATTTTACCATTGCACCCGTACGTACCACATGTAGTTTTGCCGTTCATCAGTGGGAGGCTCGAGTGTTTTTTGTGCTCGATCGAAGCTTAACTCGTAGCACCTACTCCAAGCGAATATGTGATAACAATACATTGAACCAGCCCCTTGTTGTGTTCAGGTTGCTCGAGCAAACAGCGATGCCTCCTGAGAAGGCTGCCTGTACTTTAGCGTACCCTTGGAACCAGGGCTCCCGAAAAATACATTGATGCAGCAATTATTGCAATAGATGTGAAGCAATAAT
>LGTU01000559.1:0-23823 GCA_001314425.1 Phytophthora pluvialis | reverse complement strand
CCCCCCCCCCCCCCCTCCAGTGCAGATTCTAACTTGCTCCCTCTCTTCTCTCTCTTTGACTATCACCAGGACACCGATTCCAGTGACGACGAGTGTGACAACATCGTGCGTGAGCTTCTGGACGAGTACGCGCAGATTCGTGATCACCCCCTGAGTGACGATGAAACCGAAGAGGACATACAACGGGCTCTAGCATCTGCACGAAGCCGCCTCTTGCTGACGAAGCGCTTTCGCGAGAACATCGAGAAAAGCAAGCTGGAGCGGCTGGACACATTCGGAAGGAAGATGGAGGATCATGCACACAAGCTTGCCCGGGATTTACGCAAGGTCTTCGGGGGTAAATTGGCTGCAGACGCGTCGGCAATAGCAAACACTTCACGGAAGAAGAAGGAGTCTCCAGCGGAGAGGAAGCGCTCAATATTGACGAAGAAGGGCATGCCTGCGAAGGAGAAACGTTCACAACCGTGGAAGATGCGCTCCACGGCGGATGTAACGATCGAGAGCATCAGTACTTCCGTGAGGAAGCGTACACGTGTCGACGCAGCCGCATGGGATCCTGAGGGTCCGTACGCGGGTGCTTTTGACGACGGCGCCACTGATCTAGATGACACCGAGGACGAAGATTACGTCCCCGACTCTACGATCAAGACCAAGCGAACTACCGTCACCACGCGTGCAGCCCGGAATCGCGTCCTGTTCGATGCTGATAGCGATGGAAGGCTGCCTGTCAAGAAAAAGCAGTGCCCTGAAGAACAATCGACACCGGAGGGGAAACGCGCTCTCCACCGTTTCAGCAGTGAGAGGAATCCGGATGGCCGCCGTGAAGAGCACGACGGGTTACCCGAAGTGCTACAGATAGCGACCCCGAAATGTCCACCAACTTCAGAGAGCCATGATGTACAATTGTCGGTGCCGAAACGCTACCAAAAGTGATGCCGGATGATGATGAAACCATGGATCGGCTGCTTGGGATGAACACGATCGTTCCTGACAGAGAGGCAGCATTTTTGGATGGTTTTCCGAGGCGCTGGCTTTCCTGGGAGAGTCGTTCGACGTGTTACGTCTCAAAATACCAGTGTTTCCCTGTGCGCTTAACAACGTCAGTTGGGAAACGCAACAAGCAGATACTTAAGAGCAAACAGGCGCGAGAGAGACGGAATATTGCCGAGACTGTGGCTTCCTCGTTCATTCCCGTATCCTGGACCTGGTGTAGCAAGTCACTCAAGTGTACGCACGGCATTAAACAACAGAAGCGAGGTGACGGTCATCGAACGCACCGCTTCGTGCGATACACGAAGTGTACGGCGCAAGTGAACGCTACGCTTCAAAAGAAGGCTGGAGGCGGGTATTATGTGTACCTCAACCCCAAGGGGAGTCACAACCACGCTTGCCGCCAGAGCTGTGGGAGTATTACGCTGAGAACCGTCATATTCAGGGTCGGCTCGTGCTACAGACGGTTGGCGACATGCGCGACAGTGGCTCCAGTGCGAAGGGGATTCTGGCATATCTTCGCAAGCGGACAGGTTTGATAGATATTGCCGCTTGATGCTGTGTGCGGTTAATGGTAACGGTACGTTGTGTTGTGATATATCAGGGAGGAAAACTACGCTTCGAGATGTTCACAACATGTTGCAAGTCATACGCATCGAGAAGCGAGGGGATACTTCGGATTCCACTCGAGCGGAGTACGTCCTGCGTGAATATGTTGGTCAAGAGCAAGGGAATTCAGCGAGTATTTTCGAGGATGAAGATACTCAGAAGGCGCATGTTGTTGTATTCCAGTCTGCGCGAATAAAACGACTGTTTCGGGCGTTCCCCGAAGTCATGCTGGTCGACACTACCCACGGAACAAATGCGAACCAGTACAAGCTGTTCAGCTTTGCGGTCACGGACTTCTTTGGCAAGGTAATACCCATACAGAAACTTTTACCGAAAAATTACAGACCACTTACGTAAAAGATACGTGTGTATTATGAAGGGTCAATACGTGCAGCATGCGCTCGTCAAAGCAGAAACACAGAACAACCTGCGACTAGCAATCGAATGTTTCCAGCTAGGCAATCCGTCATGGCGCAAGCTGAAGGTGCAGGTTACCGACGGCCTTCCACGAGAAAAATGTGCTTCTGGAAAAGTTCCCGGACGCAAGTCAGTTGCTGTGTAGGTTCCACGTTGTCGCATGGCTTGAAAAACAAGTAGGGCGTTTGACAGCTGGAACCCAAGATACGGAGGGGAAGGCGCATTTGCTGTAGCTTCTAGATGGAAACGAAGATCACGCGCTGTATCGTACATTTATCGACAACTGGAATATAAGTCGGGCTGAATGGGTTCTCTATGAACGCGGGAACGTGCCGTAGCTAGGCAATCACACCAACAACCGACTGGAGTCAAAGTGGGGGGAAATCAAGCAGGTTGTCAAAAAAGGACGACTCAATCGACGAGTTGATATCGACGTTGATATTATTGCAGGAGTTTGCTGAGGACGAGTACTTACGCGAATATCACAGGGTTGGATCGTGCCCTCAACGTGATGAAAATCAAGAACTAGCTGCTCTGGCTATGAATTTGAGTCCGTTCGCGTATGATCTAGTGTCACCTGAGTTCAACTACGCTACGGGTGGTCGTGCTGACGATGCAGTACACGTGGAGAGTGGTGTCGCCACTTTGGATAGTCGCCGAACTTTGACAAAACATATTGTCAACACCAAGGTATGAATTGTGCATGTGTATTCTTTTGGGGTCAAGCTCACTTTTGCTAACTAGTTTGTTGTTGCTGCAGCTACATACATGCGATTGTATCTTTAGACAGACGTACCTGCTTCCATGCCGCCACATCATGTTCTGGCGCCTGTAAAACCTGAGTGAAACAATCCTACCCCCGTACAACAGTTTTGCTCAGCGGTGGATGCGAGGGTGTCCGGTCAATGACATTGCTGTTGGTGAAGTCAGCGAAGGTGACGTCGACTTCCAATCGATTCAGAGGGCGCCCCAACAGAAGGGTTTGCAAGGACACGACAAGTACAGCAAGGCGAAGCAACAGATGGAGCAAATTGTGTCGGTATAAAGCGGCAGTGGGCTTTCTCGAGGGCTTCGCAAAATTGCTGCATGAAGGCAGCTTCGCAGAGTTCGCAGCTGGGTTCTCACATGGAGAATTAGCGGTGATAAAAACGGAATCCGATTTTCCTAGGCCTTCAACATCAAATAGCAACGCAGAGCAAACCAAAGCATTGAAGTCAGGGTCTGTATCACGCAAGACAGTACAAGCGAAGAAGTCACGCCCGATCCTCCCCCAGTCTACCAAGGAAGATCAACACCAAGGAGCTCATACAGGCAGTGCATTCACCTTCTCACCATCTCCCAAGTCACCAGGCCTTACTCGCAAACAACAGCGACAAGTCAATCGAGCTACCAAGATTCGTGCTGTACGTGGCGAGGCTAAACAGCATGCTGAACGCGAAAAACCTGTCACGTTCGAGCACGTGCAGAAGTTGTTGGCTGATGCGTACACTTGGTCGAGCGTACGGTCCGCGATGGAAGACCTGAAGCTGAAAACCTGCGACGTACAAGAGAATGTGGAGATTCGAGTGCAGCCAGACGAGCCCATACCGGTGGTCACCTCCATGCTCGATCTGTCGAAGATTGAAGAAGCAAAGGCCAGCACACCATACGACGTTGAAGATTCCAGGTCCTACGTCGCATACTGGAAAACTTTCGGTTGCATTACACAGCAGCAGCTCACCGTTATGGAGCGGATCATCATAGTCAAGAAAATCTTGCGAGACATCGGCTTTACGTTGGACTGGATTGAAGGCGTGTCGTGGAATGAAGCGGATCTCCATGCTGCTCATGAACCATTTGGCGATGAACACATGCTGTCCAAGGTAAGAAATTGTTGCTACACATTGTGATACCAAAACTATACCGAAACGAGATACAGACACTGTAGCGGACTCTGTATCAGTTTCGGTATCACTTTCGGAGGTAGATCTGTGCGAGCGATTATGACTACTACTATGGTTTTCTCTATCTGTTAACAGGCAGATCAGAAAGGGGCTGTAATGAACATGCCGCTGGGTACGAAATACTTGATGTCGGAAGCGACGACTGGGGCCAGTCTGCTAGCGTTTCGAGAAGATATGTGGCTGAACCTAAGCTGCGTGATCACCGGTTTGCTGTTTCTGCAAGGTGCCTACAAGGGCGTTGGTGTGGTGAATCCGTCGTTTTATAACAGCGAAAATCCTGCCGACCGAATCAAGCTGGCGTCCGCTTTCAAGCCATTCGATACTTCCAACAGGCGGATCATTGGAGTTCTGAACATCACCGGATCACACTGGGTTGCATATTGCATCGATCGGAGAACGCGTATCTGCCAGACGTTCGAACCACTGCAAGGAAGTGTTAAAAAGATGGTCCAGGCACTTCGGGAGATTGTTGAGCCTCTACTTCATGAGGACATCACGTTAGCATATACGACTGCAACGTCGTGCAAGCAACGGGATGGAAGTTCGTGCGGGGTTTTATGTCTTGCTGTGCTGGAACTTCTACTCGTGGGAAAGATGTGGTCGGACGAGCTGTACGACCTTATTCCATACCTACGGCTTCGCTACCTGAACAAAAGCATCACTCTCTTAGCCCAAGGTAGTGATGACAGAGGTGTGCGTCTATAATATGTGAATATGTTCATATCATGCTGCTTAACACTTCCTTTATCTTTCCGCTTTCATACTTCTACACTCCCTGGCGGGCTTGAGCCTGTGTCACGTTGAAATAATACAAAGTGCCTGATAGCTGTTCTGGTTAAGTACCTGCGTAAAGTTGTAGCTATTTACTCAGTAGATACCATCGAACTATTGAGGCCGCAAATTAAATACGTGACTTATGTGAGCAATCGGTAAGAAAACCACTCTGAAAAACATATGTTTGGGGCGGACTACAGTTTCTTTCCAAATACAAGGTGTGAAAACTCAGCGTATTTTTCGGTGTTGTCGTACGCGCCAACTCGATGGCAACTATCCTTTCCTCAGATACCCTCGACCTGAACACCTAGGACAGCGGTTTCGCAACAGTAGTGGGCGAGGCAACTAACAGCGCGACTGCCAGCCAAAGCTGGCCCTTGACCCAGTGGGAAAAGGGATAGGAACGGTGAGGAGAGAGCGTTATCGGCACCGGCAACCCCGGGGAGGGTCTATAGGCTGCTCTCAGCAAAAAACCGGTATTACATGTAGTTTGGGCAACGAGGAGCTCCCATATGAATAACTCAGTCGAGCCCTCGTCGCATCCCACGGCAAGGCGTCTCCTGCTCAACCCCTTAGCCCCTGCAGTCTCTAACTGCAGTCCTCACCACCCTACCGTCTTACTGCCCCCAGCGACACTGCTACCTTGCGTACCTCGCTTTACGCCCTCGACTTCTCTTCTCTTGACGACTAGTGCAACCCGTGTCCAGCGCCAAAGTACTCTTTAGATTAGCCTCAACTCGTGCAGTTCTGCACCAAATCTCGACTGAGGGTCGAGACTGCCACACCGCAGCTCGTTGCCCTCTCCTCTACCGTAGCCTCCACCGTCGCCTATACTAACTACGAGTATGCGCCCTTCCTAGCCTACCTGGACCTCTCCCCCTTCAGGCCTCATCATGCTTCTTGTGGCCTCCTGGCCTCTCGTGCTCGCTTCGATGTCGCCTCTCCTGCCCTCATAGTCACCTCGTAGTCTCCACAGCACGTCGCCCTCCGCTGCGACCTTCTGTCGGTCTCATCTGAGACTTCAACCTCCCACTGCCGGCCGCTCGACCGCCTCTGGCTGGTGGCAGCAGCCTGCTGTCTGCCCTTGGTCACCACTTGACACTCCTTGCACACCTTGTCACCATGGCCCTTGTGTCCGCCACTCCAGCTAGTCTGTCAAGTCAATGATGACAGGAGCTCCGTCCAGCAGCTCTCGGTCGTTGTTGTTGCAGCGCCGAGGCGCACTACTACAGTATCAGCAACACGTGCCGTTGACGGGTAGTAAATACATGTAGCATTGGGTAGGCGCGCCAGCCGTACAGGGTGGGGATGTTACACTCGATGTATTTGACGAACGTGTACTGACTCGATCACGGATAGGGTTTCCAACCTTGAACCTTCCTTTTGACTCTCAGGGGCGACGGTCGGAGCGTGAAATCGACCTTGGTGCGACCAGCCTGATGATCGAGCACTCGATCGCCTCGTAAACGCTTGAGGTTGGCATCTGGTGAGCACCATGAAAATGTCTGCAGCTCGGTCTAACCCGCCGGTAGGTGGCTCTCACCAACGCAGCGATGCTGAGTGCAGCACTGTAGCAGAGTGGATGAAACACGGGACTAAGCTTACTTCCGCTACTAAAAAGGATGGAATTATGTACACCGCTTAAATAGGATGACTTCCGCTACTATCTGTAGACATATTCATACGAATGAAGAGCCTTACTGCGGTGGTGGAGCAGGCGTCAGCTCATTCCTGCTGCAAATAGATAAATAGATCACACGTGTAGCTTGCTATCACTCGATGGTACAGGAGCGCAATAACTAAAACCCGGTGTCGGAGTACAAGCACCTCCGAACCTACGCCCCCGTTCACAAGCGTACAAGTTCGTATTACTGTATTTCGTACGCGGTTTACGTCGTCAAGAGCAGTATCATCGAGTGTGTTCACAATTGGCTGGCGGGGAGCAAACACGAACCGCAAAGTAGCTGTATTGAACGCTTAGTAGCGGATTCCATTTTTTTTTAACTACGTGCTCCTCGACTAATAGTAAATGCTCTGCGACGAATAGAGCTCGACAAGCGCAAGGCTGAGTACCGTCGTGAGAAGAAGAACAATTTATCAATGCCACCTGCAAGCTCGACGTTTAAGTGTTGCGCACCCAGGCGAACCGGAAACTGTTGTCGACGCCGTTGTGCTCAAGGGAGAAGAAGAAACAGTACGGGATGAACATGGCCAGCTTGGCCTGAATGTCGTGCTGCTACCGTCTCCAACTTGAACGCCAATTGATGGAGCACTGAAAAGTGCAAACGGCGATGGATCAGCAAGAGGAAAGCTGTCACCGAGACAAGTTCCATCGACACGAAAACCACCATGTTCATCTGCGAGCGATACAGATCCTGCGGTGCGGCTTTCGCCAGCGATGGATAGTAGACGGCATTGGGCAATCGCGCCGTACATGACTGGGATGATGAACTTGACGTACTCGCTGAGGAGGAAGTATTCGGTCATGGATAACGTTTCCAGACGCGAGACTCGCTATTGACTGGGACGCCCAGTTCTTCTTGGGCTCGGCTAGCGGGGTGCGAGATGTGGATCGATTTACGGAGTGTCTTGACTGGACGCGCGAGAGTTGGAGCGTTTGGCTAGTTTTACCAGCTATGGACAAGTGCCGACCCGTTAAAGCACTTAGGCTATTGAGAGAAGAACGTAGGAACGAAAGCTGCCAAGCCCCCATGAAGGACGCGGAACGCAGCATTAAATGCTGGATAGACAAACACGATAATCGTTTCAGCCGCCACGACACTGATCAACACACAGCCAGCACTCCAGGGAGCGAGACAGTGTGGCAGGTGCTCGAGCTCGTCGAGCTACGTACGCCTCGCAGCGACTCACTTGAGTGGACTGCCAGAAGTTGTACATTCTGCACGCAATCGGCTACGAACACGAACAGGCTGCTGAGTCTGCCCCCGCGTTATCTTCGAACAGCGCTGGCACCTGGAGGCAGTCAGGAGAACTCGGCACCTAGGAATGGAGAACCTGAAGCGCACGAGCTGCGAGATAAATGCAGAACGAACAACAGCGAGCCGCAAAAAGAGTCTTCACCTTCGTCATGGTCATCTTGGCGTGTCCGTCAGAATCGATTTAGCTCTTCCACTTCAATCTGAGAATACTCAGACCCCACTTCAACTTGCGTCTTTCCAGCCAATCCCAGAACTCGATCCTCTGTTTGCACATCAACCAAGCGACCATCACTCCATTCCGCATCTCAGCACTAAACCATGGGGACCCCCGTGACAGCTTCCCCCGCGGGCGACTGGGCGCTGTGGCAGATGGTGGACTCGCTGTACCCGACCGGAGGCTTCGCGCACTCGTTAGGCCTCGAAGCCGCAGCGCAGGAGGGGCTCGTGGCCGCCGCGTCGCTGCGGGGCTTCCTCTCGGCGTCGCTGCACCAGAGCGCCAACTTCGCGCTGCCCCTCGTCTTCTCCGCGCATCAGCTCACTGCGGCGTCTGATCGCGAGGCCAATGACCTCGTGGAATCAGTTCTGAGTCTCAATAGCCGTGCCACCGCGCTCTACTCAAACCACGTTGCGCGCAAGGCCTCGTTCGCCCAGGGCGCGGCGCTGCTGCGGCTGGCGCTGTCCACGTACGCGCCGAGTTACCCGCGCGTCCAGATGCTGCTGACGATCCGGAAAGAAGCCAAGAAGCGGAAGCAAGGGGGCGTCCACCACGTCGTGCTCTTTGGCGTGGTCTGTGCGCTGCTGGGCATGGGGGCCGAGCCCACGCAGCGCATGTATCTGTTCGTGACCACGCGCGACGTGCTGAGCGCCGCCACGAGACTCAACCTCGTGGGGCCGCTCGAAGCTGCCAAAGTGCAGTTCGAGGCGACGCCGCTGCTGGAGAAGGTGTTCCAGGCCAAGAAGAACCGCGCGGTCGAGGACTCGTACTCGTCGGCGCCGGTGCTTGACCTCGTGCAGGCCATGCACGATCAGCTGTACACGCGCATCTTCAACAGTTAAAGATTGCGCCGAGGTCGAGGTGATAGCGAGTTGTAGATGACTGAGGTTACAATCGTTATGGTGTAAGCTTTGCAGCCTGGAGGATTAATGGAGGAGCTGCGCAGTCGACTCAATCAATCAAGAAACAACTTACTCGTGTCGCGGAGCTTCGTTTCCGAGCTCTTTGGCTAAAACGTTTCTATCGACGAAGGGTCGACTATTACGTGAAGCGACGGATCCGGTCGCTATATCTCGTTTGGCTCAGAGCGATTGACTTCGGGAAGCATGGAAGATGCTGCAGAGCTCGGCAATGATGGCGTGCCGCTCGAGGTTGCTCAAGAGCAGCATGAAGACGTGCCGGAGACTGAACAGGAAGCGCCGAGCTACGCGACCTCGGAGCTTGTGCGACCTCTGGCCAACTGGGAGATTTCGAGAGATCACCTCTTATTCGCCGACATGTGCGGGCTAGATACAAGCAAGCGTCACATCTTACACCTCTTGGAGCCCATTAAAGAGGGGGAGCACGGCGGCGTATTGCTTACAGCTGCAGGCAATACTGTTCAACTACTCACGATGAGCCCACAAGTTGCAGCATCCGGTTCGAGTGTGCAGAGTCGACGCTATGTGTTTGGCTTTGGTGGCAGCGGTATTGGTAGTCTCGCGGTTCACCCGTCTGGGGAGTTCTTCGCCGTGGGCGAGAAAGGTGCGAAACCCAACATCTCCATTTACCGCTATCCGCAAGTAAGAGTATCCCACGTTCTGCGGAATGGAACGGAGCGTGCTTACGCCAGCGTGGAATTCAGCAAGGATGGCGAAACACTGGCGTCCGTGGGAAGCGCTCCAGATTTCTTGTTGACCGTGTGGAATTGGCGCGAGGAGCAAACCGTTTTGCGATGCAAGGCCTTCGGACAGGATGTATTTAGTGTTCGGTTCGCCCCCACTGACAGCGGATTTCTCGCGACCAGTGGTGTTGGGCATATTCGCCTTTGGAAGATGGCAGCTACTTTCACGGGCCTCAAATTGCAAGGTGATATTGGCAAGTTCGGCAAAAGTGAGCTTAGCGACATCGAAGCCTTCTGCGTACTCCCTGACAAGAAAGTATTGAGTGGCACAGAACGCGGGGTACTGCTTCTTTGGGATGGCAACTTTATCAAGTGTGAGATCCTGACATCTCGTCGGCACCTTCCTCATGCCGGCACGATCAATGTCGTAGATTTCGATGAAGATGAGGGGCAAATTGTGACTGCTGGCAAAGACGGCTATGTGCGCTTTTGGAGCTTCGACTCCATTGAAAGTGCGGATGTGGCCGCTGATGAGACTGTAGCTCTCGTCCCAATGAAGCGGCAAGTGCTGGTGGAGCCGCTGATGGATATCCGTGCAGTGGTGAAAGTGGACACGGGACGCTACCTTCTGCAGGATGGGGTCGGTGGTGTGCATTTATTGCTTCTTAAAGGCAACGATGAACACCAAGTTGAGCTGGACTATGTTCCGAACGACACGGGTCGTGCAACGGGGATCGCCTGTTCGCCTTACGAGCATCTTGCAGCTACCTGCGGCGAAGATGGTAGTGTTCGCGCCTGGGACTACGTCTCCGGTACATGCCTAATGTCTGTGTTTCCTGAGCAGTCGTATGTCGACGATCAAGATAACACCTGCACAGCACTGTCTACTGCAACCACAATTACATGGGTGCCAAACAGTGCTGCGGTGATTAACAATATTTTACCAGCGAGCCGGCAGGTAGCCGTGGGGTTTGATGACGGTCTGGTGCGCGTTCTGCTAATGGATGTGGATCATCGCGCATGGGTACGCATTAACGCGTTCAAGCCGCACAGCAAGCGTGTAACGTGCGTGGCATATTCACACTCGGGATCAGCTTTTGTGTCGGGTAGTGCCGATGGAACTTTTTTCCTCTTCCAGGTCGTTCCCAGTATCAAGTCATCCAAATTTGCAAAGTACCAGTCGGAATACGAGCCTTACGGCTTCCAGCGTGTACCAGCATCGGTTGCTGCCATTTCCTGGCGCGATGATGACGAGGCAGTTCTCGTCACACTGGCAAACGGTCAGGTTCTAGAATTTTTCCTGCCGCATCATCTGGAAGTGCAGACTGGAGGCGATAAAGATGACGCTGACGGGGCGGAAGGTACGCATGATGCTGAAGAGCCTATGTTTCAGACTGAGAACTCTGCAGCAGAACGAGAATCGTATGAGCTCCATCTATCCTCTCGTGAATGGTTGCTGCAACAGCGCAACCGCTTCATGAGTGTTAAGGAGCTAGAAACATTCGAAGCGCAGTACCCAAGCACTAGTGCTCTCCAGACAGAAGAAAAAATCCGTAATCAGTTCCAGATCGAAGTAAAACCAGTGAACGGGGCAGTTAAGGCTTTGGCGGCTCTTTACACGGTGGTGCAGGAGAAAGAGAAAGGAAAGCCATTGAGTCGCGCAAACAAAGACCGCATTTACCTCAGCTGCCAAGCCCCACTAGACGGAAACCTGTTCGAGGCTCAGCACGACCAAACTACGCCGTCGCAGGAGCTCGCATCAGAGTCTACGGGACACATAACATCGCTCGAGTTGTCGTCCTCCAAGCGCTTTATCCTGTGTGGGCTGTCGAATGGCAAGTTCCAGCTCCGGAGCTCGCGGAGGCCCCTTGCATTCATAAGCGGCGAATTCCATGACTACGCAGTCTCTGGCAGCAATGGCAGACTACACCTTGCGTTATCTTTCGACGACTCATACGTCATTGCGGTGGGAAGTGATGGCAACTTGAGTATTTGCCGAGTGTACAGCGACAAAATCGAGGACGCATCGAAGTTGCTTGCTGGCAAGTTTGAACGTCTTCTAGCTGAGGCCGCCATTGCTCGTGACCAAGCCTATGAAAAGCAAGAAGCAGTGGTAACTATGCAGCAGAAGGCTATGGACGACAAAAATGAAGATGATCCAAGTATTAGCGGAGGGGCGGCAAGCACCGACTTGAACGCATTACCTGCTTTTCATGGTGCCAAAGCCTACGCCACCTACATCGAGGCAAAGCTCTCATCGAGTGCCGCCGCTGTTACGGACAACGAGGAGTTCCTAGGCGTTGTCCGACTTGTGAGTGGCGTGAAGAGTACCGACCGTCTGCCAAATGCATCATCTCCGATTCGTGACGAAGGTGACTCAAATACAAAAACTGGTGTACCCGCTGCAGCCTTGATACAGTTGAGCGTAGCAGATCTAGCAAACCCGAAAGAAGCGTACACGATTGAGGATGCAAAGCGGAAGAGCGAGGCTGATGCCCGTGCAAGGTCCACGCTGAGCAAACAGGATTCCACGCGTGCCGTGTTGGCCAAGATGCGAACACAACTTCAGGAACTTCAGGCTCAGGACGCAGCGCTACCAACTCAGAGTCGTGTAGATCCCGAGGAGTGGGAGATCGACCTGGACTACGGTGATCTCCTGACTAGCCAGGGCGATGAGGCCTGCGATGAAGTACGCAAGGAGCTTGCGTTTGCAGTGGAGAAAGAGGAGCTTTTACTGCACAAGATGCGTGAAACATACGTTGGTCCACTGGTGGTCGAGCTTCTAACATTGCGCGCATTCGAGAGTGGCTTAAGCGTACAATCATTTCGCACTATGAAGATGCCAGCGACACTACAGAAGCGACTTGCGGAAATTCATACTGCAGAGGCGGCTGCCAAGAAACAATTGTCGGCCGGGGTGAAGGTTGTTGGTGCAACAAGGCGAGTATCAGTACTGGACATCATGGAGAAGGACACGCCGCTGGACGAGGAGTTTCCATTGAAAGAGGACGAGCGCCGCATGATCATGAGTCACAATGAACCTGCTGTTGGAAGTGGTGCGGCAGGCTGGTCTCCTGGCCATCCTACAGTGCAGGAGTATGGGGGTTCAAAGTCAGTCCATGGGTTTGAAGCACGCAAACGATTGCGCACCGAGCGAAAGGAGAGACTAGCACGTTGGCAGAGCAGCAAACCAGGCGAAGATGCTGATGATCCGAGAGACGTTGTTGCTATTGCCTTCGCGCAGCGTAACATGGGCGACTACAAACTGAAAACTGCTGCAGACTACGTTGTTCCAGAACATCAGCGAGTCAATGCCGTGAAGAAACTGCGGCAGATGGCTCTGCTCGAAGAAAGTCTGTATGCATCACGCTTGCGCTTCAATGCTAAGGTGCTCGAGCTTCGCGAGCTGAAGGTGCAATTAATCAACGAGCTTCGCCGCGACCAGGAACGACTAGTCGAGCTCCGTGCCTCGTTATCTGTGAATGGAAGTGGTGGAGCATTATCGTCAGCTGTGCCGCCCACTGGCCTAGCTGTTGACCTTCGCGAGTGGCCGGAGCAACGTGAGCGGGTAAGCGAAGGTGATATCGAACTATTCCTGCGTGAGAAGAAGGTAATATCGCATGCGCAGACCCAGACGGGGAATGGTGGCTCATCATTTACAGGCACTGGTGGAGCTGAAAAACACCACCAATCGTCTGATCGATCCATCGCTGCAGTCGCACGAGCCCTCGAAGGAACCGCTTCCACCGTAATGACCGGAGGTGAGGCTGCCGCGGGGATCACCATTGGACACTTGCATCTGCAAATGGATGACGGTGCGATGGGGACTACTGCGACTGCTGCAACCATTTCTTCGTCCCCCACAGGAGCACATGCTCTTGGTTCAAACGGAGGCAACTTTGACGAGGATGATGTTGCTGTGCGCGAGTACTTGATGCGCCAAGAGGCACTACTGCTAGAGCGCAAGCAGCAACGTGAGATGGTTGCATTTGATGTGGCTGTAGCGCACCTTCGTCGCGAAAAACTAGCTCTTGAGGTCAGCTTCAAACAAGCAGAACTTCGGCTGTTCACTCTCTTTAGCGAGCTGTCGCTTCTTGAATCGTTTGAGAGCAAGGAAAACTTGTTGAGCAGCAAGCTCGAAAAGAGCAAAGGAGAGAAGGCGCAGATTGTGGCGGAGCTGCGTGATGTACATGATCTACTGACGAATAAGAAGCGTGAGCTGGACGAGTGGGCGCGGCAGGAGAGAGCTGTTCAAGCAGAGTTTCTCACTCTTGTGAATGGAGGCACGGGGTCTAGTGCTACACCTCATCCGAGCTTCGCGGCACTGCAGAAGTTGTTTAAGCGCAAGATCAAACGGGCTAAGAAGAAACCAGCGCCGGGCGGAAAGGAAGACGGGAAGGACGAAAACGGCCAGCCGCATACTGCTCGAGACGGCGAGGAGCAGGAGGAAGAAGAAGAGGAAGAGGACGATGAGGACTACGACGAAGATGACGACGACGATGACGAAGAGGAAGAGGATTCATGCCCGCCTGGGTGCGACTTGATACTGTACGAAAAGATGCTGGCGTTGCGCGAAAAACGCGCCGATGTCGACGACGCTATGGGGGAGCTGAACAAGGCAATCGAAGAGCTACGGAAGGCTGGAGAGCGTCAGGCAGCCAAGCAACGTGCCATTGACAAGGAGCTGGCTGCGACAGAGCAGGACACGCAGCAGTTCCAGAGCGAAAAGCAGTCGCGGTTCAACCAGTTAGACGTCGTGGTGCCCCTCAGCACGCGGCAGCTTCGGTGTCTCGAGCCCGCTTCTCCGAATCAGCAAAGTTGGTCGTTGCCCGCTCAAGCTGCAGACTGCCTTGTGTTCACCACACACGCCTTCTCTGCGTTGACATTCCGTATTGAGTCGTTGCAGGCTGAGAACAAGCAACTGCGTCAGCAGTTCCGCGACCTCCACAAACAGCAGAATGTGCTCACTCGGGAGAAGCGCCAACAGCAAAAAGCCATTGCCCGAGCTCAGGACCGCAGCGAGCAGCTGATGCGACTCAAGTTTGGACAGCTAGTAGACCTGGAGGTGCTCGATCGCGCTTGCGATGCGTCGTCCGTAGACGAGCTGCAGACCCGCGTGAAGCTGCGCGAGGTGGAAGGCGAGCGCGCGTTGCGCCGCGTCAAGCAGACGCACCCGCAGCTCCAGCACGCCATCCTGCAGGCGACCGAGCAAAACACGGCGTTACTATCCCAGATCGCCGCGCTCACGGAGCGCCAGGCCGAGCTGGAGCGCGAGCTCAACCACAACCAGGGCAGTGGCAGCGGCAGCGGCAGCGGGGACGGCGGCGGGTTGCTCAGCCTCGAGGACGACGCGGCGCTGGCCGAGCGCGAGATGAAGGAGCGCAACAAGCTCGTGCGGCTCGTGAAGCTGCAGGCGAGAGAAGTCGAGGCGCTGAAACAGGAGATCGGGCTGCTGCGCGGCAAGGACGGCAAGGTGTATGCCCCTCGCGGGTGAGTACATGTACTGCCCTTGTTGAAGTGGCGAGTACGTTTCCTATTGGTCAAAACAGAGATTTGGTCCATGATAGAAAAGCGCCGTTGATTCGTTTCTCACTGTGAAAAGGCAACGCGAAGCGACAGAGCAGCAGCAACGAAGTGGCGTGGATGCCCCGCAGCAGTCCGCGCCGGACCTGAAGAAGCCATGAGGCACGCAGCGGAGAGACCGAGGAAGATGGCCAAGCGCGCCAGGAAGCGCCAGCGCGCGCACCGCCAGAAGCTCGGCTCGCTCGGGGTGCTGGAGGAGGAGGAGGACCATCTCCTGCACATGGACCCAAGCCTCATGACGGAGCGGCAGCAGATGGCGTTTCTGCTGCGCACGACGGCCCACGAGGCGTCGGACGTCTCACACTCGGGCACTGAGAGCTCGGAGGACGCGACGTCCCCGCGCCGCGCGAAGAAGCCCAGACGGATACAAGGCTCGGAGCAGCAGCCAACGGCCGCGCCGCCGCCTCGTCGAGGCCCTGGACGTCCGCCAAAGAGCACGAAAAGCCCACGATCCGCAGGCTTGAAGCTCCATGTATCGACGCGGAAGCATACGCCGCAGCCTACCGGCAAGAAGCTTGAGGCCAAGCCCAGTCCCTCCGGCTCGGACGACGTCGCGCACTTGGATGCAGTGCGGTCCTTCGGCCAGAGGACGCCGCGCTGCGCTTTGTGCTGCGACTACGATACGGCGTACGAAGCGTCGTTCTCGGACGTGCTGTTCCTGTGCCCCGCGTGCGACCGGAAGTACCCGACGCAGCAAGCGCTGAGCCGACGCGCGTGCGTGACCTAAGACGCTCGAGAAGACTGACTGCTTCAGCATTGAAGCAGCAACGAACACAGCGAGAGACGATGAAGCAGAGGACAAAAGGACACCAACGAGCGAAGGACGCGTCACGCTCTCACCGAACAGCAACACCCAACAGGACCCCACGACGACCAAGTGAGCGCCCTCCCCACAGTTGATATTTATTGTTTATCTTTTCTAGTGACGTTGAGGAGGAAGATCAGACCGAGCAGACACCTTGCTAGCCACATGCACGAGGAGCGAGACTCACACCATACCAACACGAAGACACATTCGCCACCACCATGCATGTAGCCTCACCCAGCAGTATTGCCACGGCGCTCGAAGGATGGATACCGCACTTGCCCATCCCCCTCTAACAATAGATACGCTTCGTCTTTGTTCGCCAACGTGAAGGTATTTTTAGACCAATCACGAGGCCACACTTTATTCCCGTACTCCCAAGCGCCACGCCAGACAGCAGCGAGCATGGCGCCCGCGTTCCCGCCGGGGAAGCCCCCGTCCTACGCCAAGCTGGGCAACGAGGTGCGTCGGAGCTTGTAGCTTTGCGTCCGCTCTCTCTGTTTGTGCCTGTATTGACCGTGTTTGGCGCTATCTTCCAGCCCGATGACCACGCGGACGACGACTACGTGGCCGACCAGCGGCGCACGCAGCAGATCGAGCGCCAGAAGCAGGACGAGAATCTGGACGAGCTGCACTCGGCCGTCAAGCGCCTCGGAGACATGAGCCTCAGCATCAGCTCGGAGCTGGACACGCAGAACAAGTGAGCGGCCTTCGAATTGGTGATTTTCGGCAGGACGGAAGGACCTGGGACTGACTCTCTCTTGTGTGGCGCTTGCTGCTGCGGACAGGATGCTGGACGACCTGAGCGACGACACAGACAAGGCCAAGCAGGCGTTGGAGGCCGTGACGAAGCAGACGCAGGAGCTCATCAAGCAGTCGGGCGGCATGAAGAACTTCATCGTTATTATTGTGCTCGTGCTGATCCTACTGCTGCTGACGTACTTGGTGATCATGACATGAGTCGTCGTCACTGTTACTGTTGTCGCCCCGGCGGAGTTGCTGGGTGGCGAGATAAGGGTGGGGTAATATATATACGACGCAGCAGAGCAGGCTCCATAGGATCTGAGCGGCGTCCTGCACGGCCGTGACAGGCCCAGCAGCAGGCAGACTCACTGGCAGGCGGGTAGGCAGGAAGACGACAGGGATGAAGGATTTTACAGGCATCCATTCAATCATATCGAATCCATACAGACAGCTATAGACAAGACACGCCAATACTGCGCTCTTCCATCGTCCATGTGCCGTCCTCCCTCTTCCTGCAGGTAGCTCGCTCCAGCTCCGCCACTGACCGCGACGCGGCATCTCACTTCACCTGCACCGGCATCACCTTCTCCCCTTCCCTTCACTCTCTGCTGTTTACTTCCATCTCTCCTTCCCATCCCTTTTTCCGCTTCGCTCTGCTGGCTATGTCATGCAGACACGACCGAGCGCTTGCTGCGTCGGGTACTTCTGATCGCACGCCGGGCACAGGAACAGCGGCGCGTCGCACAACGGCTCGAGGTCGCAGCATAGCGCGCAGAACGGAGCACCGGCCGAGCTGCTCAACATGGCCACATCACTGGCGCTGGACGGACTGGTCTTCTGCTGCTTCACGGGGACATCTCGCTCTTTCCTCTCGGCCTTGAGCGCTCGACTGGCCGCCAATTTGTCGGCCTTTAAACTTGCAGCGATAGCCGCAGCAACCGCGGCATCCCCGGACCGCGTATTATGGCTCCTGGGCGACATCCTGACCGCCGCACGACCGTGCGGGTACGTCATATTCTTGGGTAACTTGATGGAGTTCTTGGGCGGCCGTCCACGACCGCAATAAATCACGGGGGGCGCGTCTGCTGCACTCGGCGACGTCTTCCCCGCCGCGCCACCAGGCCCTGCAGTCAGTACAACAAATAACAGTCACAAAAAAATTATAAAGAACCGTTAGCATCGAACCACGAGATATAACAAGAAGGAGAATAATAAAAAAGATTTCTTCGTACGGGTGGCGCGCGTCTTGCTGCGCTTGGCCGGGCGTCGTCGCCGCGGCGGCTCGTCGTCCTCGCTGTCGCTGTCGCTGGAGGAGCCGGAGCTGCTGGAGCTCCCAGAGGCGTCGGACGGCGCCGTGGCGCGCAGCAGGAAGGCCAGCTGCTGGCGCTCGGTCATGACGCGCGGGTCCAGCGAGTCTTCGGGCGCGACGGCGCGGCGCGGGCGCTTGGTGGCGAACATCTCGGGCACTGGGGGGCGCTGGGGAGGCGACAGGAGAGGGTCAGACAGCGGCCGAGGCACCTGGATGCTCGGCGATGTCGCTCCGTGGACTCCAGCGCTGCTGCTGGTCCGGGTCGCGCGAGTTGCTGTCTGGTGCAGGGCCGTTGCTTCTGCGAGCGAGCTCGCCACCTTATTGGTGCGAATTGCTGCGAAACGCAGAAGGGCTAAAGAAGACGCGCTGGTCCCACTGTGTCCTGCCTAAGTGCGATCTGAACCGATACAATCCAGCCTCTTTGCTCGCCGTCGGGGCCGCGATGCAGGAAGAGGCTTGTCAACTTATAACTTAGAGCTCTGGCTCTTGGAGGCAAGGAGCTTCCTGTCAACCTTTCTTTCATGCTCCACACTGGCAATTGCTGGCAGTTTGACCACTATGCGCGTCGACGGCGACGGTTTGGAGGTGCCCAGCCCGGGGATATTCGGCTACCGGGCAAGAAGAGGTTTGCGATCGGCTTACACAGAACCAACAGAAGCCAGACTCACATCGTCTTATCCTTCGGCGTCGGAGTCGCAGGAGCTAGACAGCATAGAGCGCGACCGAGAACGTGGACACTGGACATCGCGTACTGTAAGTTGCGCCCAAAAGCTGTTGCTGGAAATCGTTCCTCGACGGTATCGGCGATGCGGGACAAACTCGTTCAGCGATTCCGGGCAGTGCGTTCTTGGGCTTTGCGGCCAAGTTTCCTCCGATCGGCACATCGCATCCGTCCATCTCGTTCCTTCACAGCAAGTGCCAGGAAGCGGCAACGTCACAAACGTCTGCCGTCGCTGCAGTGCACCAAGCTGGTCCTCCGGAACGGGGCGAAGTCCTCCTATTGGTGTAAATACAGTTATCATTTTCACCAATCGCAGCGCCCCACTTGGCTCGAAGCCATCACTATCAGATCTCCT
Organism: Phytophthora pluvialis; assembly: GCA_001314425.1. Taxonomy (NCBI): domain Eukaryota; phylum Oomycota; class Peronosporomycetes; order Peronosporales; family Peronosporaceae; genus Phytophthora; species Phytophthora pluvialis. Next base: position 4,817 of record LGTU01000559.1, on the reverse strand, counting down.
CCGCGCGCGCCCCCTTGGCACCATGGACGAGCTCGCTACGGAGGCCGCCACGGCGCCCCCGCGCCCGCCCGCGCGCCCTCACAACCCTCATGCGGACAAGAAGCTCGCGCACGACACGACGCCGCAGCCCGCGTCCTCGCAGCGCACGCAGAAGCCGCACAAGGCGCGGCCCAAGTCGACGCCCGAGTCCCCGCCCAGTGGCGCGGCTCCTGACGCGTCCCTGCGCGACTACCGAGACGCCCCGTGGTTCAAGGCGGGGGAGGGCGACCTGGCCTTCGCCCAGTGGCTGCTGGGCCGCTGCAACGGCGTGGGGGACGCCACGACGCCGCAGTCCGACGAGGCCACGCAGCGCATGTTCGCACTGTTTAAAACGCAGCGCAAACTGCGTCGGGAGCTTGCGCTGGGCTCCAAGAGGGAGGTGGCCAGCGGGGAGGAAGCAGAGGGCGAGAACGAGGAGGAGCCCGTGGCTGAGGCCGAGGCCGAGGAGCTTTTGTGGCCTGTCGAGGAGATCGTGGAGCAGGTGGGCGACGCGCTGCGAGCCTCGAGGCGCGAGCTGCTGAAGCAGCAGAGAGAGGCCGAGAAGAGCGCTACCAAGCTCGAAGGAGCCCTGGAGAGGATCGTGGTGGCGGAGGTGGTGGACAACGCCACCGAGCTGATCCTGAGCAGAGCCACGAGGGAACACGAGACGCTGTTGAGACGGTGGGTGGAGGTCTTGACGGAGGAGGAGGAGAAGGTGGAGGAAGCGGAGAAGACGGAGGAGAGTGAAAGTATGCCCGAGGCCAGTCCTGGAGTGGACGGTGAGGCCCATGAAGCTGCAACGCAGAAGAGCAGGAAGCGCGAGAAGAAGACGCGCACGAAGAAGAACAAGTCCAAGGCGGTGGAGGAAACGGCGTGCGAGCAGGTGGAGTCGTTCTTGACGTTTTTGAAGGAGTCGGCGGAGATACAGACGCAGGCGGAAGCTTTCGTGACGGCGACTTCGTCAGAGGCGGAGAAGGTGTGGACGGCGGAGAAGGGGTGGACGGCGGAGCTGCAGCGGATTGTGGAGCTGTCGAGTATTGAGCCGGAGGAGGAGGCGCGGCGTCTGCGTGTGGCACGCGATATTCAGACTGTGCTTCGACGCGAGGTGAGCAAGTGGCGCCATTGCGAGCTGATTCTTTTCGGTAGCTCCTTGACTCACTACGGCTCGCGGAACTCGGATCTGGACATGTGCCTTCTTCCGAATGGCCGCAGCGTTGGGAAAGATTCAGCCCCGCCGAAAGAAGTGATGGGGAAACGTCAGCTTCAGCACTTGATCGACGGAAAAGGGAATGAGAACGGACACGCACCGACTACAGATGCTGCAATTGCTGAACAATTGCGGGACCTACGCACACAGGTACAAAAGAGCATCGAAAAACTCACACAGACACTCAACACCCTGGATCGATCCGGTAAGAATGGCGACAAGCACATTAAGCAGCGTCGCCAGCTTGAGTTCTTTGATACTCAGATGCGACTGCTTCGCAACGCTATTATGGATGAACTCACGAAGCTGACTGGAGCCTCAGAGCTCCGCAACGGTGCCAATGTCAATGGTAAGTCTGCACGCCTGAAGATGATCATTGCTGCCAGCAGGCGCCGCAGCGATGACTTCTATCTCCTTCGCTCCATCCTGCAACGTGCGGCAAAGTGCGAGGTGCGCCACGTCATTACTGGCGCCCGCGTCCCCATCATTCGATTTTTGCACACACGCAGCGGTCGCGAATACGAGTGCGACTTGTGCTTCGAGAATGTGTTGGCTACGCGCAATACACCACTTCTGCGCGCGTACGCGTCTTTCGACGATCGCGCGCGTGCTTTGGGCCTCGCAGTGAAGCACTGGGCTAAGCAACGTGGTATTAGTGACGCATCGATGGGATTTCTCAGCTCTTACTCGTTCGTGCTGCTAAGCATCTACTACCTACAGGTAGTACATGTTCTTCCTAATCTGCAGGACCCAGAACTTCTGGAATCCGCACACATCCAGCCAGATTACTACAATGATATCAACATTGCTTTCTGCGAGGATCATGCCATCGCTCAAGCCTACCACAAGCGCACATCGGGCGATAGCTCGCTGGATATGTCATTGACGACTCTATTGGTTGGCTTCTTCGAGTTTTACGCCGCACAGTTTGATTTTGCGAAGCGTGTCGTGACTGTGCGATCGCCAGGGACGCCTGCACTGAAAATTGCTCAATGGGGTAGCCGCAAGGCCAAGACGTGGCGCTTGAGCATTGAGGACCCACTGGAAACTGGGCGCGATCTAGGTTGCGTTTTGCAGTTCAAGGGGCAGGAGAGAATCATTCACGAGCTCCGTCGGGCTCACAAAATGCTGGCGCGTGGCGAGAGTTTCTCCGACGAAGTCTGTGCTGTTGAGAAACCCACAGGGAAGGCAGGAAAGGCGAAGCAGGGTACTAAAAAGGAGGTCGCAAAATCCCCCAAGCAAGCCAACGACGATGCTTCGTCGGAACAGAGCAAACCCAAGCAACAACAAGCCGATAGAATGAAGCGATCGTATGTGATGGTGTTGCAGAGCGCCGATGAAGAGCTGACGAAAGAGTCCATTGAGATCTTGTTCCAGGATTTTCATACATCATTTCGCGTCGGTAAGGTGGTGGAGGCTTCGACTCCCGAGCCGGCAGCGGATGGCGAAGAAACCACCGAAAACAAGAACAAGCGATGGGAGGTGGAACTACTGTCTCAGGCGCAGAAGTGCCCTCGTACGTTGTCTCAAAGAACGCGAATCGACTGGAAGGCTGCTGATGGACGTGTAGGTCGCGTGTGGGTTCATCATCAGGCTTTATTCGCGACACCACCGTGCCGGAAGTGTCTGTCACCAGAGCATGCTACAGGTAAGTGCCCGCCCGAAGAGCGAGATGAAGGCGGCGACAACGACGAAGGCGCGGGGGCTGGTGATAGAGGTGAGCCGCGGCCTGACCGAAAGGTAACGCAGAAAAATATTCGACGCCACACTCTCCGGTTGACGCTCGGTGGAGATCATTCTAGTGGTCCTGCGAAGAAGAATGGGCGATACAAGCAGCAGCAGCAACATCACGGATCTTCTCAAGATACCCGCCACACTGACAAGCCCAAAGGCAGCAATACCAAACGCAAATCATCAATTCCGGGCAAGAACGAGCCCCGTGGAGTCAAGAAGTCTGATGCGGCGGTTGTAAACACTGTGCGTCGGGTAGAGACCGTCGAGGTTGTGAAGTCTGCGTCTGCCTCACGCGTAGAGGGTGAAGCTGGCAATGCAAACAAGACGACCCAGAGGAAGAAAAAGTGGCAGCAGCGAGTTCACCGCAAGAGGGGCAACTCGAAGGGAGATGACAACAACGCTGCAGCCGAGTAAGGTTCGAGTGTAGGTTAGTGCAGGAAGCTGCTACCATCGATCGGAGCTGTTGATATGTTGATCGAATACTTGTACGGACAATGAACACGAACCAAGAGAACGTATGCAACGTACTGGATGCAGTGGTTATGGATGGATACCATTCGATCACTGACGGCTGGCAGGGCTCCCAATTATGGCATTTTTATTGCCAAGGTGTCATATCGACGGAAGACATTCCCGATGCAGAGCAGGCCTTTGTGAGCTCCTACAAGCTCTCGCCGTGGTTCGTAGGAGGGGAAGGCGACCTGAAATTCGCGTTCTGGCTGCTGGACCTGTGCAACAAGGTGCAAAATGTTGAGACGCTCAAGTCCGCGAAGTTTCCAGCCCGAGTCTACGTGCTGTACCGGATGCACCAAAGGGTACGACGCGAGCTCATGCCAACCCTCAAGTCCAAGGCTGAGCAGGAGAGGCCGCTCTGGAAAGTGGAGGAAATCGTGAAGGAGGTTGAGAAGATGATGCACTTCATCAAGCACAAGCCCACGAAAGAGCCGAACCCCGTCGCTTGCAAGCAACGACGATTGAACACTGTCATAGAGCGCATGCTGTTGGGCGAAGTTGTGAAGGGAGCAACGAAGCTGCTGCTTCGTCGTGCCACGAGTGTAGACAAACCGCTGCTGTGGCACTGGTTGGCTTTCTTGAGAGGACTTTGTGACCTGAATAGTGAGCACGACGATAGCGCTTTGCTAGTCGATGAGGACGCGTGATGTCAAAGCTTCCAGGCGCCGTCGCAAACATCTGCAGAACCCCAGACTCAAACAAACCTGTGAGAGAGAATAGCTATGGAACCCGGAGAGCGGCTGTACAATGGTACTCAAGCAATCGATGGTGTCAGGCGCTTTCTGAACCATTTAGCCGAGTCGGAGCGTATTAAGACCCAGAAGCAAACCGCGTCAATAGCGGTTCTACTCGATTCGATGACGATGTGGACGCTCGAGATGGAGCGAATTGCCAATTTTAACGTGGAGAAGGAAGAACAGCGATGACAATGGATAGCGCGCGACGTTGAAGCGGTGCTTCGTGAAAAGGTGAACAAGTGGAAAAACTGCAATGTCGTACTATTTGGCAGCTCGTTCCCGGGTTACGGGACGCCCGACTCAGACTTGGATTTTTGTCTGTTTCCAGACGGACATGGTGGCGGTGAAGCTGTGGCCAAACTACCAGAATTGCATCCATTGGAGCGTGACTTCGTTGGGAAGGAAGTGATGGATTGGCAAGAACCCGCCACAGATGCTGAAAGAGTGCAGCAACTACGGGAGTTGGTGCTGGCGTCGCAGTCGGTGGTGACGGCGTGTCCATCATTGGTGCTGGCGTCGAAGTTGGTGGTGCCGGCGTGTCCATCATTGGTGCTGGCGTCGCAGTCGGTGGTGCCGGCGTGTCCATCATTGGTGCTGGCGTCGAAGTC
>LGTU01000558.1:0-23845 GCA_001314425.1 Phytophthora pluvialis | reverse complement strand
GACTAGCAAGATAAAGAACGCGTGGTCAGGTAGGGAGGCTCAGTTAGGGAGGTGTGTGTATGACCAAATATTACATATATAATATAGTTTCTTTGGGGAAATATTTTCGTCGACAGCGAGTTTTCTCAAGCGGTGGAATCGTCGCGGGAGACCGCCGGACGAGCACAGATGATGCACGGGCCGAAAAGCAGGTACAGCTCAAGCACAATCGCCGTGAAACTGAACGAATGCGCGATATGTAGCTTATTTACTAGCAAGCAGTTGCGCTTAAGTATATTATGCTGCTTACCTATCATGCTGTACTGTAGAATTGTTATTGTCAATTGTCGCTCCGCCATCTCGACGTTCGTGTGGTGAGTTGGTGTAGAAACTATCTGCGTTGAATTATGAGCAGCATTGCGCTCTCAGGTGCATGCGGACTTCCATTATCTTGCGAGAAACGCCGCCGACTCCTAAGTCGCACATTCTTCGTATTTCACCTTCTGTAGCGCAGCCGAAGATTGGACTTCGTTACCTGCATTAAATCCACACAGCGGTCAGTTATCGATACACACATCAGCATGACTTCAGGCCAAAGGCGCGAGCAGCAAGGGGCACTGACGTTGGTGGGTCGGGGCAGCAAGCCGGCGGCGTCGCCCGGTGGGTAGTCGTCGTCCCTGAGCCGTCGAGGGCGCATCAGCCGCCGCGATCTCGCAGCGAAATGTTGAAATGCGGGCAAAATGCGAAAGTAGTGATATCGGCTCGTACGATATCAATATTCATAATATCCACATATCTGTCGGTATGTTTAAATATTATGAGTAAATAAAGCGACTGACATTCGATAGTAATATTATATTACTACTGAGAAATCATGTAATATCACCCTCTGTACATAATACGTAAGATTTGCGTACGCCACATCGTTCAATGAGCGACTTGTGTACCGCGAGCCACTATCTTGGTCTCCGATGGGCTGCTGCTGCGAGTGGCGCGCGCCCAAGCCGCTGCGCTACGTGCTGCCGTGCGTGATCGTGGGCGTGATCGCGTACCTGTACTCGTCGTTCGTGATCTTCGCGCACGGGCGCGTGCTGGAGGCCGGCGCGTCGCCCTGGGAGCTGCTGCTCTTCCACGCCATGACCGCCCTGCTGTGCTGGTCGCTGGCGCAGACGTTGCGCTCGGGCGACTCGTTCCTGCCGCGCCGCACGCTGACCAGGGGGCAGCTCCACGAACTCAAGCTGCAGGCGGCCGAGACGGACGAGGCGCTGGTCGAGGCCAAGATGAACGGCGCCATCCGCACGTGTCGCAAGTGCCGCGCGCTGAAGCCCGATCGGACCCACCACTGCAGCACGTGTCGACGCTGCGTGCTCAAGATGGACCATCATTGCGTCTACATCAACAAGTACGTACAAAATAGAGAAGGGTTGGGAGACAGTGCACGTTGAAGTTGACGGCAACTCGGATCTGTCTGGATCTGTCTGCTGCAGGTGCATCGGCTACTTTAACTACAAGTTCTTCGTGCTGTTTCTCGGGTGGAGCGCGTCCACGTGCTTGTACCAGAGCAGTCTGCTGTTCCGCTATGTTCTGGCCGAGAGTCTAAACCGAGCGGCCACGCTCTACTTTTTCGGCAAGCTAGGGCTCTTCAATCCCCACCTGCAGGTTGGTTGGCGCGTTTGATGCGTTGGCGACGACTAGTTACGCTGATGTTTGGTGTGTTATTATGCTGATTTTGTTGTTTCGCAGGCTGTGAGCGTGTTCTTCGGCAGCACGTGTCTGGGACTGGCGCTGGCGTGCTTCTATCTGATGCACTTGTACTTCGTGGCCAACAACTGCAGCACGCTCGAGTACTGCGAGAAGCGCGAGGACCCCGACTACATGAACTACTACAACGTGGGTATCGTGCGAAACTTCCAGGAGGTATTCGGTACCTTCCGCGAGTTTCCGCTATGGTTTTTGCCGGTGCACAGCCCCAGCTTTCGGAAGCGAGATGGGAAAACGTTTCCGCTAAACATCAAGTTTACCAAAGTCGACTAGAGAAATCAATAGATCAGCAGAGGGGCAATAATCCATGCATTTCCAACGCGTGAATAGCATTAAGTTATGATCGCAGTCAATCTGACGAGACGAGTGCTGCACTCCTCCTATTGCCGGGCATTATTCGCTCTGCTTGGCCTTCGTGTTGACTGTGACGGAAGCGAGGTCGCGTTGTGAGGCGAGTCATCGAAGCGAGTCTGATAAAAATGTTCAATGGCCTTTGCATCTGCTCGTGCAGAATCCGTTATGGCAAACGTTTCTTGCGCAGGCGAGTCATCCGAGTCTTCCGGGGGCGGCGAAGCATCCACGGCTAGAGGTTCTGGGCGATAAATCGCAACGGAGCCTCTCCTCGGTGACACACTATGCACGATCGCATTGGGAGTCGGGTTAATGGAGGCGTCCATGATAACCCCTGCAGGAAGCTGGGGCTCTTCAGAAGTGCTGAAGAATTCGATCACGCTCTGACGCCGTGGGTGTTGATTGCGAAGCGCGCCAAGATCATCCAGGGTCGGCTCCGTCGAGACCATTTCACCGAGAAGCTGCCGGAATCCTTGCAGAAGAATTTTCCTCTCTCGTTTCGTTGCAACCACGAGCACAACCCGTCCGCGGTGATAGCTCTTGCATACGAGGATAATGCCGCGGCGGTAACTCACTTTCTTCGACAGCCGTGGGACTTCGGGGTTGCCTTCCTTGAGAACAGCGATGACCTGTTCAATGTCGTCTAACAAAACGAAACCAACCGAAATCTCGTTATGACTTTTACAACACCAAGCAGGCAAGGTTCGTACTCACGTAGGTTGATCCTCGGTTTTTTCTTCCTCGACGGCGTCCATGTGAGATAGCACTCGCCAGCTTTTGCGTTCAACACTAGCCGTAGCTGAATTGTCTTCAAGGCGCCGGAGATACAGACCTTGCTGGCCGGAAACCCTCCTACTAGCAAGAGTCGAAAGCTAGCCGCCGAAAGATGTTCCTGTTCCTGTGCCCGTATTGCCGCTAGTCGCCCCCGAGCAAGTTGCACCATGTCATCGCTCACCTCGTGCCAAGTTTGCAAGCGCCGATATCGGCGATAGAGCCGTTGGATGACGATAATGGCTCCCGAGCGGTTGCCAACATTGAATACGAACGTCCTGAGTGAATATCATCAACGAAGTCAGCCTTTTAATCTCATCAATACACAGTAGAAGATAGTAGCTCGTACGCGGATCTTCGCCTGAACAACGGATACTGCTGCTCCTTCTTCAAAACTTCCCCCTGTTTTCAGTCATAGCAATGTGAGCACATCTAAGAAGGTGTTGCACAAGTATGCTTGGCGCAGCTTACTGGTGAGTCTGGTAGTAGACCAAACAAGCGCTGGATCGTTCGGCAAATACTCTCCTCGCTCCAGGTGGCAGGCTCAGCCTTCACTTGATCGAGGAACAGCGGTTCGGTGCTCGGCGACTTCGCGTTTTCGGTAGTTCCGAGGATCCGCTTCTGTTCTGCTGGTGGTGGAGACGGCGACATGCTCATCAAGCTGCCCATGATCTTCTCCGTTGCATTCGCCCTGATATTCACTGTTGGTGTCGAGCTAGTCGTGGATCCGCCGCGGGAACTCGTAGCGAAGAGTCACGAGCGGAATGGACGGACAGCAATGTTCGGAGCCTTCTCACGTTCCAACGGCAGCGAACATGAATATCGAGAGCTCAAAGACAGTCTTACAATCGTAGTAGTAGAATGCAGGCTATTGATATTTTGAGGAATATCCGCTCGGTAGGGGTGTCGAAAGTACATGGAGAGTATCTCGGTATGAGGTCACGGTACTCTGAAAAAGGAATTACTACAGCTCATTCTCGTTCTCCCAGTCAAGTGGCTTCCAGCACCAGCGGCACGACCTCGCAGTTGTCGGGACGGAAGTGGAAGCCCATGGTGACAGCGCACACCGCCTGGATAAAGCAGACGCGGGACACCACCACCACGTAGCGTTCCGGCACCGCGTCAAACAGCTCCGACAAGAACTTCCTCGCTCGCTCGTGAATCTCGTCATCTGTTTCGTGGTGCGTCGGCGACCACAGCACGTCGTCTTCGTCTTTCATCTGTGAGAAGTCGACGTCCGGGAACTTGTGCTTGATCTCCGACAGCGGGCGTCTCTTGTCGAACGTGTAGCAGTCGAAGACCTCGCGGCAGTGCTCCATGCACAAGAACGGTCGGTTTGGCACCTGGTCCTTGCCGAAGAAGGCCTCCGCCGTCTGAATCGCCCGTGAGAGCGGCGACACAACCACCCGCTCGGTGGGGGGCATGCCTCGGCCGTGACACTCGGTGGGCCCTTGATCTTGGCGTCCGCGACCCCGAACGGGGTCAGGTCCGGGTCCAGGAACTCGTCGGTGCGCGCGAGCTCGTCCTCCCAGCGGCCGACGCCGTACTTCTGCTCCGCCGCGTTGTGGGAGCCCTGCGCGTGGCGCACCAGGTAGACCACCTTGACGTTGCGCGAGCTCTCGGCCAGCAGATGGACCTGCTGCTGGAAGGCGTCCCAGGACGGCGGAGTCTTGGCGAACCGCCTGAAGAGCGACAGCTCAGTGTCGGCGGTGGGAGTCTTGGGGGCGAAAAGGCCCTCCACGACCTTCACGGCGGTCGAGAGCGAGTCTCTGCGCATGTCGGAGCCAGGCATTCGACTAGTGTTCATGACGAGACCACCAAAGTGGTTGAAGTCACTAAAGTAATGAGTGACAAGCGCGTGCTAAGAATAGCTCCCAAGCACCAAAAGCATCCGTGCCATTGCACGATTCCAGCACTGCCGTCAGCATGACCGAGACCACCGACACGCCCAGCGCCAACCCGACCCCCGCCGCCCCGACGGTCGTGAAGGTCGTCGACGGCTTCTTCGCGCCCAAGACGCCGGTCGAGAACGATGCGAGCTCGCTCTTCAAGCGGTTCGAGATGGCGCCGGCGACTTGGAGCGAGTTCCAGCGGAAACTAGCGCACCTGGAGAAGGAGAAGCGGCCGGATGGAACTCCGCGGCAGATCAAGGTCGTGTACTTCCTGCGCCATGCCGAGGGCACGCACAACGAGGCCCACACCAAGTACGGCTCGCCTCGGTGGGAGGACGAGTTCGCTCGCACCGAGGCGTTCCTGGACGCCCCATTGACCCCGTTCGGCATTAAGGACGCGCAGAGCAAGGGGCAGCCGAGTGTTCAGGCCGAGCTGGAGCGAGGCATGCCGCCCATCGAGAGGGTCGTGGTGTCTCCGATCTCGCGCGCCATTCAGACGGCGCAGAACTTCTTCACCAAGGACCAGGTGCCAGACGAGCCGTTCACGTGCATCGAGAGCTGCCGCGAGACGTTCGACTGCCACACGTGCAACAAGCGGCGGCCGCTGTCCGAGCTCAAGCGCAGGTTTCCCGAGGTGGACTTCTTGCGCATGAAGGACGAGGAGGACCAGCTCTGGTCGACGTCGCATCGTGAGACCACAGAGGAGATCCAGAAGCGGGCGCGAGAGTTTCTGCTCGAGGTCTTCCGCGAGATTCCGGAGCGCTATGTGGTGGTGTCAGCGCACCTTAGCATCATCGAGGCAATGTGCGCCGTCACGTTGGGCACCCAAGTGCGACCCAGCAACTGCGAAGTCGTCCCGATCGTGCTCGAGGCGCTCTGAATTCGAAGCAAGCCGGCTGTAAGAGCAGTAGAAATGCCGGCGGGGTGCTGCTTGACCATCACATCAAGTGACACCGTGTTGGCTGTTGTTGTAAAACAAATGACAACAACAATGCATACGTAGAGCCCTTCAAGTAATTGCCCTACGCAACCAATTTATTGACCTGAGGAGTCCTCATTATTGACCCACTGCGTCAGCACGAAGTATGGCTACATTCACTCCTCCTATGAGGATTGGCAGATATTCCGAATCAAAGCACAAAGATCATGGACGCCGATGGTGCGTTGGATGGCGGGCACGCGAGCGTATGATGCATGGTGGCGAGGTTCTGACGGCTAGCTGTGTGCGTCTATGTATCAGGATGCCGGTGTGCGAGCCTCGAGGATAACCGCGTCGTGCGCCAACAGCGCTGGCGCGAACTCTGCGCCAAGTTCTACTACGACCAGGACGCGGTGACCAAACGCGTTTTAGAGTGCTTCGAAGCGCTCAAAGTGGACGAGATCAGGTGCGTCAGGGTAGTGAAGTCGGGAAGTGTAGAATGAAGCATCCAATGACCGTTGGCTCGATTTCCTTGCAGCATTTCGGCAGTACAAGAAACGGGGCCCGATGAAGCGTTCAACGAGACTGTGCAGATGCTGGGACTGCAGAAGTGTATGGTACCTGGACACGAGGAGAACTTCAACCAAACGTGAGTGGTGCTTGTGGAAGGAGAGAGATTGGGGTGAATAGGGGCTAAACGAGGGCTTTGGCACAGTGTTCAGATGCTGGAGGTGGTGAAGAACGAAGTGCGCGCGGGATATCATGACCATGTTTCCAATCAAAGGGTGGGTGGACATTTGAAGCGTATTGCATGGTTTTAATATGGCGTTGATGGTATGGTTGGCACTGATACGCAATTGCAATTGCTGTAGTATGCAGAGTTCGACACCCGAGCGCAGGAACGTCAGGGAACTCATTTTGAGCTCTGGACGGATGACAACGGACGACAGCAGTTGTCGGTGCGTGTGCAGCACGACTACTTGCGCTCGATGGAGAACTACGCCAAGATGATGGAGCGTGTGGAGGTGTTCATTGAAAAGCACCTGTCCAACGTCGGCTGTCATCCCTTCCTGGCGGGTCTCCATGCTGCATTGCAATGGAACCTGGAGAGCTCAACTGTTGTGGCGTGGAAACGTATGTGTTATTACATTTGACTCTACGCTAGTGGCACCTTGCTGACTTGTTATTGTGGCTCTGTCCTACAGTTTCGGACTCGGTGTTCGTTGAAAGCGGCGATTCCGAATTCACACACAACGCGCTCGCATTGCTGGTGCTCGCACTAACCTTCAGTCACTGCGAAAGTGCTGCCAACGGCACTCCCGGTACCACCAACGACTCGCGCGTGAAAACTCGTGATTGGTATCTGGACCCGTACATGTCCGACCACGACATCCGCCAGCTCATGCGGCTCTTCCCCCCTGCGAAGCGTCTCGAGGGGAGGCCAACCGGCACCAAGATGCTCTCCAAGATGGACCGAGCCAACGTCCATGGACAGCTAGACGAGATCCCCAAGTTCTTCAACCGGTGGTGCGTCGTTCTATAGACTTAAGCCTTGCAGATGCACGGTTAGACAGCACAACGCTTGACCGAAAACCGAGTTGAAGTTGCTGTATCCATTGACCCTAAAGTGGTGTACACCACGCCACACCACTATCATAAAGCATATGCTTTACGGCCAAGACGTCGTATCCTGGTCACTTACTTATCCACGTGGACTTCCAGAGGCGGACGCTCGTGGATCGCCATGGTTGTGCGACGACGGAGCCCCTTGCTGCTGCTTCTGGCGCTGATATTGCTGACGTTTGCGAGTGACGCGCGCGCGTTCGGCTTCAACTTCGGCTTCGACGGGGGCCACCAGGAGCACCAGCGCCACGAGCACGAGCATGAGCACGTCGACTTGTACGAGACGCTGGGGCTGACTATGGAGGCGTCCGAGGTGCAGATCAAGAAGGCCTACCGCAAGCTGAGCCTCAAGTATCACCCGGACAAGAACAAAGGCGACGAGGAGGCCGAGAGCCGCTTCCACGAGATCTCGCGCGCCTACGAGGTGCTCTCGGACTCGCAGAAGCGCCAGGTGTACGACCTGGAGGGCTTCGAAGGCCTCGAGCGCGAGGAGAAGCAGGGCGGACACCAAGCCAGTCCATTCGACGCCTTCTTCGGTGGCGGCGGCAAGCAGCGCGGCCCTGACGCTGCCGTGGACGTGCCCGTGACGCTGGAGGAGCTCTACAACGGAGCCAAGAAGCAGGCGCAGTTCGCGCGCAATGTCATCTGCCGCAAGTGCCGCGGCACGGGGGCTAAAGGAGGCAAGACCACCACGTGCAAGACGTGCGGAGGCTCGGGACACGTGCTGGTGGAGCAGAAGATGGGCCCGGGGTTCACCGTGCAGATGCAGCAGCCGTGCCCCAAGTGCGGCGGACGCGGCAAGACGTTCAAGGAGGCGTGTCCGTTCTGCCACGGCCACAAGGTCGTCCAGGAGGACAAGGTGCTGACGGCCGAGATTGAAAAGGGCATGCCGTCCACGCATCAGATTGTATTTGAGCGCGAGAGCGAGCAGCGGCCAGGGATGGTGCCGGGTGACGTCATCTTCCGCCTGCACCAGGTGCCCCACGACCGCTTCCGGTACGCACTGATTTCTCGAGGTTTTCTCTCTATTGTTCGCGATGTGCCTAACACTATGTTCTTGATGCTGTCTTGCAGCCGCGCGGGTGATGATCTGAACTACGACCTGGAGATCTCGCTGGAGGAGGCGCTGCTGGGCTACAAGAAGCCCATGAAGCACCTGGACGACCGCACCGTGGTGCTTACCAACTCGAAGGTGACGACGCCCTTCGAGGTTCGCACGGTGCAGGACGAGGGCATGCCCATGCACAACTACCCGTCCCAGCGCGGCAGCCTGCACGTGCACCACGAGATCCGCTTCCCGACGATGCTCTCGGCCGAGCAGAAGGAGCTCGTGAAGCAGCTCCTGCCTGAAGACCTGGTAGCCGCAGTGGAGTAAAATGGAAAATGAAAGAGCGGTGATGCTTAAGGTCCATGTGTCCTTGAGGACACTTCAATGTCCCGCAGACCTTCACTCACAAAAAGGCAACTTCCATTCAATTGGTAGAAATTCACTACAGTAGCCGAGACTTTCGCCTCGATCATTAGCGCAAGTCCTTCCCAGCAGCATGGCGAGCAGCGAAGACGCCGTTGCGGCGACGCGCGAACAGTGGAAAAGTGCGTCATCTTCTCTGTCGATCAACACTGCTCTGCGCTGTTTATCTGACGCCACCACTTGACTGCGAAACGCAGCGGAACAACTGCAGCTCAAGCAGCAGTTGGTCGAGGCGGACGTGGTGCAGTGGCAGCTTCGCTCTGATGCTGGCTGTGCCACTCCAATTGACGCTACGGACAATTGCAAAGCGCTGAGGAGGGTGGCCGGAGTGGACATCAGCTTCCTGAAGGGCTCGGACGAGCACGCGTGCGCGTCCATCGTGGTGCTCGACTTCCCGTCGCTCACGGTGCTATACGAGGCCTTCACCTACGTGTCCCTGCCAGCCCCGTACATTGCCGGGTTCTTGGCCTTCCGAGAGGTGCCAGCGCTGACAAAGCTGTACGACGGTCTCCGTCGACGCCGTTCAGGTGTGTAGGTATTGTGTCAATGTTTTGGCGGGAGTTCGAGTGGCTAATGGTCTTTTGTGCTGCAGATCTGCTGCCTGATGTGACGCTGGTGGATGGCAACGGCGTTTTGCACCCGCAGGGCTTTGGTCTGGCCTCTCACTTTGGCGTGCTTGAGAATATCCCAACCGTTGGTGTGGGCAAGACGTTCCTCCATGTTGACGGTCTCACCAAGCCCGATGTGAAAGGTCTGATGGCCAAAGCGCGAGAAGAGAAGCACGACCTCGTCAAACTCGCAGGACAATCCGGCAAGGTAAGGTAGGCGACGCCTCTGCTATCTAGACGACCTCCATGGATCTCACCTGTCTGGGCTGCGATCTGTTGTGCGATCTTCAGGTTTGGGGAGCTGCGCTGTGCGGGACAGCTGGCGTCAAGAATCCCGTCTACGTGTCGGTGGGGCACATGCTGTCCCTGGATACGAGCGTCGCAATTGCCCAGGCCTGCTCGCAGTATCGCGTGCCCGAGCCAATTCGCCAGGCTGACCTGCGCTCTCGACAAGTGATTCGGCGGTGGGAAAGCGCAGGAGCTGTCGACACCACGCTGGACTTGCACCATGCGTACCCACCGTCCGACGCCTAGTTTCCCGGATACACCAGGGCGTGTCTCCTTCGTGTCGACTTCATAGACACTTGGCTGCTTCTGTTTTGAGCGGGGGACACGCAAGGCGCTCGTGGTTTAGCTTAGGGGGTCGATCATCCACCAAAGGTTCCGACGCAGCACTTCTCAAGTCGATTTCTGCAATAAATTAGCTCATTCTTTACGGAGAATGTTGGGTAGATAGACTGACGAAAATAAAAAGCTACAACTGCAGGCTCAGCGCCATGGACAGGAAGCGCCAGTCGTGTTGGGGCAGCGGTGCCACGGAAACCCCCGACGGCGAGCGCGGGGACGTGGTGTCGCAATGGCGGTCCCAGCCCTGTTCCAGCTTGACCTTGTCGTCTGCAGTAGGAGGCGCCGCTCGTGCGCTGTCTTCTGTCTTCTCGCCGTCGAAGCTGCGCAGCAGCGTGGCGAGCGGGAGGAGGTTCGTTGTGATCTGCTGCTCGACGGTCTCCAGCTGGGCCAGCGACACCCGGCGCAGCCTCGCCGGGTCCATTAGTAGCAGCGCGCGCAGCTTCTCGAGCGTCTGCACGGTGCGCACGAGCTTGAGCACGGCGGACGGCGACACGGGCGCGTCGGGACAGGCCGAGCCGGGCCCGTAGGTCAGCACGGCCTTGAGCTCCTGGATGACCATGGCGATGTCGCCCAGGTACTTGCGGCGCAGCTCCGCCAGTTTGAGCGCGTTGCTCGTGGCCGTGGCGGGCGCTGCTGAGGCGGAGGCTGTGGTGGTGGCTGCGGTGGGTGTCTGAGCAGGGAAGCTCCGTAGCGGCGGCAGCGACGCCGGCATGGGCGCGGATACCTGTTGGGGCAGCACGGGAGGGCTGAGGCGCATGCGCTTCTGCTCGCGCGCGCGGCTGTCCGGGCTGCTTCGGCCGAGTTTCTTCTTGGCGGCGTCCTGCGCCATGGGATCTGTGTGGGGAAGTGGCTTCTAGTGCGCGCTGGGAAGGACGAAAGAGAGAATGATAAGTACCGAGTCCCGGGTGACTTGAGTCTCAGCTTTGACTTGAGTCACCGTGCTGCGGTTTGCCACGACCGTAATCCAGTCAAGATCATGGTTTCTGATTTTCTCAGCGTTGAGAAAAACAAATGGAGATTACACTTGGGGGTTGTATGCCTCGATTTGTTTTTTTCGACCACAGGAATTGTAGCGTTTTGTATCAAGACACCGTCACCTTGCCATGCAGTGCCATTGGCAATGGCCCATTGCCATTGACGTCGTCAATTTGACGAGGAACGCCGTCGTCGCGGAGCAGATCCCCATCCTTTGCCCGGATAAACGCGCGCCGCACCGAGATGCTCGGCTGCTGTTCCGCTTCGAGCTGCCAGCAGCTTGTAGCCACCTCGACGAAGCCGACCGCCTTCTCGGCACCAGCCTTGCTGGACTCCGCGAGCTTCGCCGGCTTACGCGATCGGCACGGTGGTGGATGTTGAAGCTGCACGCGCAGAGAGCTGGCCAAGCAAGCTGTCGCAGAGGTTGGTGGTCGTCGGCCAGCGCAACCTGCGCCAGTCGGTCGCCGATGGTCCGACAATGCATCCCGCGCGGACGTACAGTAGCGAATTGCTCCTGAAGCCCGAGCTCGACGGCTAAACACACGCCCTCCTCTGACAGGAACATCCAGTGTGAGCGGTGTGAGCAAGGTCGCCATGATGTGAGTGCAGTTGCTGGCGTCGTGGCTCGGCAGCACAGGGTAATGGTGCTATCGGGCTCAAACACTAGCATATCAGTTGAGCTGGTGGCATCATTTCGGTGCGGTATCACTTTGGGCAGGGGATCGTGTACGATTCGTAACGGACTGCTCGCCGGACGTCATTGTCCCAAGCAGCACCAGGCCTAGAAAATGCCCCCGGAGACGACGGAGCTAGCGCGCGCTGCCGCAACCACGGCAGCCGCAGCCCCCACTTCGGTCCGAGCCGTCGAAGGGTTTTTCGCGCCCAAGACCCCCGTCCACAGCTCGGAGACCGTGTCGCTCTTCAAGCGGTTTCAGCTCGAGCCTCCGTCCTGGGACGAGTTCCAGCGGAAAGTCGCCCAGCTGGAGAAGCCCGAGGCGAGCGCCTCAAGACGGATCAAGGTCGTGTACTTCGTGCGCCACGCCGAGGGCATCCACAACGCGGCAGACAAGCAGTTCGGCACCGAACGCTGGGAGTCCGAGCTCGCGTTCCAGGAGAAATACCTGGACGCGGACCTCACGCCGTTCGGCGTCAGCGACGCCCAGAGCAAAGGACGGGCCAGTGTGAAGGCGGAACTTGAGAAAGGGATGCCGCCCATCGAGCGGGTGGTGGTTTCGCCGCTCTCCCGGGCGATCCAGACGGCCAAAAACTTCTTCACCAAGGACCAGGTGCCCGACGCGCCGTTCGTGTGCATCGAAAGCTGCCGTGAGATCCTCGGCTGCCATACATGCGACAAGAGGCGCTCGGTCTCCGAGCTGAAGCTCAAGTTCGCGGACGTGGACTTCTCGTCCATTCAGGATGAGAACGACATGCTCTGGACGCCGACGCACCGCGAGACTGACGAGGAGATGCAGGCTCGCGCCAAGGAGTTCCTGCTGGAGCTCTTCCGTGACGTTTCTGAGCGGAATGTTGCCGTGGTGACCCACTCGGGCTTTATGGAGTCGGTGTGCGCTGTCGTTCTAGGCATTCGTATCCATCCTGCGAACTGCGAAGTCATTCCGCTAGTGCTGGAGGCAGTTTAAGGCGGCTAAGTATGAGCGAACAGCAATGGTGCTGCCTTCAATCAAATGCTGTAGAGGACGCAGATCCAATCTGTCATCCATCATCATGCCTGAAAAATTGGCAGGCTGTTGCAGCTCGTTACGTTGGCTGCTCGAAGTAGCGTGTTACCACTATTAGCTGCGATGATATTGCGAGGTTCCTCTTTACCAACAGAGTCCGTCGTCGCGATTCAGTCTACCAGCGCGTTGAGCAAGGCTTGGCGCTGCTCCTGCACTTCTGGGTCGGCCGAGCGAGCCTCTTCGTCCAGGCCCTCGAAGATCTCCTCGAAGCGGTCGAACTGCACCTTGGCGCGCTCCATCTCGTCGTTGTTGTACAGCGTGATGGCGTAGTTGAGGTGGAACATGTGGTCTCTTAGGCCGTCCGAGGCAACACGCAACGCACAGTCAGTAAGGTCTGTAGCAACACGGTTAGCACTCCCTCGGTATTCCTCGCAGTCATACCGTTCCATCTCGATCGCCTTGTCGAACGCGCTGCAGGCGTTTTCAAAGTCGTCCAGGCGACTGAGCGTGATGGCCAGGTACATGTACGAGCTCGGGAAGTCTGGTTTGAGGTTGATGGCGGCGCTGAAGAAGTGGAAGGCCGACGCGTACTGGCCCGTGTTGAGGTGCACGAGGCCCAAGTTATACGACGTGATCCACTCGAACGGGTCCAGGTACAGCGCGCGCTTGAGGCAGGCCACGGACGCCACGTAGCGCTGCTTGCCGAAGAAGCACATGCCGACATTGTTCCAGAGCTGCGCCGAGTTGGGCGTCTGGGCCGCAGCCACGCGGTACTTGACGAGAGCGACATCCATATCGCCGTGGTCCTGGATGATCGAGCCTGCAGCGAGAATGGTCTTCGGGTTGCGCGGGTCGTGTGTGAGCGAGTTCCCCAAGTAGTCGAAGGCGCGGAAGTTCTCGCCCACACGCAGGTAAAGCAGTCCGAGCGTTGTCAAAATCTCCGGGTTCTCCGGCGAGAACTCCAGAGCCTCCAAGTACACGTTGATCGCAGCCTTGAAGTCCTCGCGCAGCGTGTGCACCTTGCCGAGCTGCAGGAAGGTCGCGTCGTGGCGGTTGATGGTGTTCGCTCGCTGGAAAGTCTGCACCGCTCGGTCGTAGTCCTTCAGGTACACGTGGCAGAGCCCCATACTATGGTAGATCTCCCAGTCGTCCACGCGCCCCATGGTCAAGATCTCCTCGTACACTTCAATGGCCGCCGTGTGCTTGCCCAGCAGGTAGAGCGACCTCCCGACTTGCTTGAGGTTCTCCTTGTTCTCCGGGTTCAGACACGCCGCGGCTTGGAACAGCTGCAGACTCTCCTGGATCCGACCCGAGTGCCTCAAGATCAGCGCCTTCACGTACAGCGGGTACTCGCTCAGTCCCTGGTGCTCTCGCAACACGCCTTCGATCACCCGCAGACACTCCTTGAACTCGGCGCGCAGGTACAGTCGATGCAGGTACCAGTTCCGAGACGAAGGTTCCGCCATGTGATTGCTGGAGCTCCCACGCGCTCCATGGTGCGATCGCGGCGACCGAATGCTGTCCAGCGAGTTCTCCTTCGCCATCTTTGTGACACCCCTCGGTCTCCGCTAATGCGGGCGAAACGACGCGAAGATTGGATATATGGCTACACTAATAGATAACATGGCTACAGTCATTTGTGACGGACACAAATATAGTCCCCACGGTCTCAGCTCGCAGCTTGACTTTGGTCGGAAGATGGGTGCAGCACGTCGCGAGCGTTTGGCCGTGCTCAAGCCCACGGGCGAAGTGTTCGTGAATGGGTTGGCGTCCAGTTACGACGACGAGTTCCCCGAGTCCGAGCGGCTGCGGGCGTTGATGACTCGCGCGGACTTTGCCACGGGTGTAGCCATGATCAACGACGCGCTGCTGGACCATTGGCCCTGTTTGCCCTGCAAAGGCTTCGGCTACGGCTGCTGCATCTGCACGCTGGGGCTGTCGCTCTACTGTGCCGCAACGCAAGTGCAGGAGGCCGAGAGTCGCCTGCAGCTGCAGCTGCGACGCATGAACGAGCAGAAAAAATTTAAGGCCAAAGGGATCGAGTGGCGACTCGACAAGACGTGGTGGAAGCGCTCGTCGTTCATTGAGATCTCCGTTGAGACGGAGGGTGGTGACGGGGGCAACAGTGAGACTGGGAGTGCGGTATCGGAAGAGGACGGGGCAGCTCGTGACGAGACCATGAGCGATCGAGTGTTATGAAGAGACACAGGTAGACTGAAGGGTTTGGCATCTCGCTTCAGTCTTTTATCTAAGAATTCAAAGCTAGCGGAGCGTGTTTCCCCTCACGGTTTGGAGCATTCTGGCCTTGTACAGGCTCAAGAGATCTATGTAAGCAGAAATGTGCGCAGCTCAGTTGTGTTTGTGCGATCGGCTGGATTTACAGCCACCTGCCCCGAATTGTGGCCATCGTATCCAGCTTCGGGAGCTGAGGAGTGAACGACGCGATCTCGTCCATGCGAGCCTTCACCTTCGGCGTCAGCTCCTCCACTAGCTCGATAGCCTTCAGGTTCTCCTCCAGCTGCGACGGACGGCTAGCACCAACAAGAACCGTCGACACGTTCTCGTTCGAAACGCACCACGCGGTCGAAAGCTGCGCGAGCGAGCAGCCCAGATCGTCCGCAATCACCTTGAGCTTGTCGGCCTTGGCCACGCCCTCGTCAAAAGTGCCCCGAAAATGTTCTTGAAAAAGTCCGCCGAGAACCGCGTTCCTTCCTTGATGCCGCCGCTGTACTTGCCCGATGCCGTTGGCCAGCGGAGCCCACGTCGTCAGGCCCAGCTTGTACTTCTTGTACAGCGGAGCGAGCTCGACCTCCACCTTGGAGCGCTCCATGAGGCTGTACTGAGGCTGCTCCACGATGGGGCGGATCAAGCACAGACGGTCGGCAATCTCGCAGGCCTCGACGATGTCGGAGGCGTTCTACTCGCTGGTTCCCCAGTAGAAGGCCCAACCTTGCTCGATGATGAAGTTCATGGCTCGCACAGTCTCCTCGATGGGGGTGTACAGCTCCGGTCGGTGGCAGAAGATGACGTCGACGTAGTCGATCTGCATGCGTCGAAGCGAGGCCTTCGTGCCTTCGATGAGGTGCTTGCGGCTGAGGCCTTGTCCATTCGGATTCGTCTCTTGAAAGGCGTTGGTTCCGACGAAGATCTTGGTGGTGACGACGAGGTCCTCACGGGTCCACACTCCGTCCGCGATGCCCTTCTGGATGGCCTCGCCCATGACTTCTTCCGATTGTCCGTTGCCTCCGTAGGCTTCGGCGTTGTCGTAAAAGTTGACGCCGTTCTTGAACGCGATCTGCATCATCTCGTACCAGGCGTCAGCAGTCTTCTTCTCGTCGAGGAACATCCACTTACCGAGCGCCAATTTGGAGACGAGCAGCCCGGAGTTGCCGAGGAAGCGGTAGGTCATCTTGGTGGGAGTGGCAGCGGCCATGGTGTAGATGGCGTTCTGGGAAGGTTGGAAGTGGCTTTCTTGGTTGCTGGGAAATTGCAAAGTGAGCGGTGGGATGACTGAAGTCCTAATTGGAAGGTTCTTGCTGGGAAAGAAATGCTGCAAGACATTTTAGGAGTTTTTCTGCTGAGTGACTAAGTAATCAGGAGCCAAGAGATGATAGAGAACCTGCGATTTTGCTGTTTGACCGGGTAGTCACCATGGCTCATAATCATGTCAGTGCATAATCCTAATGGTTGGGCTGGTTGGTAGGTCTGTTTTGAAAAGGCAAAAATGCATTTCCATTTAGAGAACTGGTCAGTTAGAGGATTGACTACACTATTCATCCACAAGTATGGTCAGCGACTGCAGCATTTCCTGCTCTCCTTCGCACTAAGAGAAAAATGATGACAGCTCCGCACAGTAGGCACAAGCAGTTTTGATGTTGACACTGGGATATCTTCGTTCGTCTTCACTGTCCAGGTTGCTACGTACCTCCTCATTGCGCTTGTCTTCTGCTGGTTCGTGTACTTGTTTAACTTCCGCATCAATCCCAGGCGATTCGGCTTTTGTAGACGAAAGACAGTCTGGGGATGATGCACCAACGTGCTGCGCTCATGACATCAACGAAACCTTGCCTGCCAAAACCACAACATATCATAATCGAGTTGTTACATCCGGTGCATTCATTGCTCGTGGGCCAGCGCAATCGTCCAAAAAACCAAAAGTATATTGGCTCGCAGTCATAGCGAAGCTGGTGCCGCAGGTGAAGACCCAAAAGAACGAGGTCTTAACTTGCATTTGACAAACCGGTCGGCCGCGTTCCGTGAACGGTGCATTCCAGCTGTGCATATGAAGAAATCTGAAGTCGATAGATTGGGTTGGTCGGTATCTCCAAACGCCATAAAAAAGAGGTCAATTTTAACAGAACACCATTTGGTTGCCCAACAATACCCTCGGGTGGACCTAGCATCCATTACATAAAACCAAATTCTCGACAAAACCACCGTGCTGAGGCAATGCACAGCCTACCGCCCACCGCAACTTAATTCATAACAGTATCGCTCACCTTTACTAGGTTATTCCCATTGTCTGCACGCACACACAGCACAAAACGTCAATCCACAAATCACAGACACCGCCACAAATGCAAGCACATACTCCCACTCGTTCTCGTCGTCGACGATGGCGTATACACGCTTCTCGGGCTCTGGTTTGTCGAGCTGACTCCACTTTGGAGCGCTGTCGTGCGTGTATCCGTAATCGAAAAACAGCTCGGCTCCCACTTCAATTGCCTCGGTTGCAAAAAGACCGATCCGGTGCTCTCCATTGGAAGCGATGATCCTCACGTCCAAGTTCGCGACCTCTTTCGCTTTGTGATTGGCAAACTTGGCCTTGTTGCCCTTCCTGGCAGCGTCAACCACGTAGTCGCTGTTTACACCAAAAAGGTAGCTCACAGATTTGCGATCGTAGATTGCCCCTCGCCGCTCAGCCTCTTCATCTGAAATAAGTTCTCCGGTGTACTCCAGCACGAACTCGTCCTTACGAATCGGTTCAAGCGCGTACGCACCCCACCCGTGCGTCGCAGAGGAGGCGACGCCTACCTTCTTCTGGATGCTGCCACGCAGCATGTTCATATTCCGGCAAATATTGAGGCTGTGGCTGCTCCAGCACTTGAATTCAGGGTGAAATGCCATGACCGCTGCGTCGCTAGCCCCGCAAGTAAAGCAATAATCGGGGTCGCACTCTCGCCCAGCACTCCAGCACGGGCATGCTGATGTGTGGCAGTTCCCCATCGAGCACTTGCACCCCTGGAATCGGTTGGGACAGTCTCGAGGACAGGAGCACGCCCTGTTGCAGGAATGCCCGCGCTTGGTACAGTCACACGTTTCGTCGCATACCCCGTCGTGGTTGCACGGCTTGTAGCTAAGCTTTTTCTCCCGGTCGTAGCTGCGTTGTTCACGGACACGCTTCGCCAGTGACCGGTTCGAGCCCACTCCCGAGCTATGTCGTCGTCCTTTTCGCTGCCTTTCGGCTGGCATCGACAGATCGTTATCTGCTCCCAAGTCGTCGCCGCTGTCTTTTCGCCTTTTCTCCTCAGCCAGAAACCTGTAAATTTGTGCGCACGTGCAGCTGGGTCTCTTGAGCATTGCTGAAATCACGCAGGCATTTGGCCCGAGCGACGACGCAAGTTTTCGAATTAGCACGGAATCAACCTGCCTCACTGGTGGATATCTTTCGGCAGATTCTTCATCGCACGCGGAGACCCAACAGGAGGAGCCACACGGATGTGTCTTGGATAACAACGTCTTTAGCGTGGATGTGACAGCGGGGAGATACGAATTATCCAGATACTCCGAGTTGTCCGCGGACCGCGCAAACTTCTCGCGCCTCTTTCGTCGCTTTTCCAGCTCAGCGAGGCGCTCTGATTCCAATATTTTTTCTTGCGTCACCAAACTATTGGTTGCCAGTGAGCTGATTCGAGTTTGAGTGCGTCTCGAGCGCCGATACTCTGCGGCAGCTTGCGGCTGAGGCTGAGCCGCAGATGCTTGCTGATTTTTGCTTTCCTGCGCTTCATCGTCGGAGGATGAACTCTCTGTTAATTCGATGATTTCAGCATGACCTGGTAGCGTAGAGGAATTCGGGCTTCTGTCTTTAGCACTTGCGTTGCTATCTTGTACAAGTAACTCTTGTCTGGCAAGCACAATGCCTGCTGCAGTAACCATCGGGTAGACCGGGTCCGCGCGAATGCTTCGTTGGGGGTTTTGGATTCCATGCTCCGAGCAATCATACATGAAGCATCGTCTGCAGAACAGGTCGCGATGCCATTCAATCAACCCTTCGAAGGTCTTGCGATCGCGTACGCCCAATGCTTCTGGAACATAAGCGTAGCTCGATTCGAAGACCGACAAAGGGGGCTGCAGCCTAACAGCCAAGGATTGGGGTTCCGACGGATCTCGGAGAAACCAATACGGCCGCGCAAGTTCGCGTACGGCCTTGCAAGCGTTCACCTGGGTGGACGGCATTTTGTCTGTCGATGAATTGGCGATCAACTCCCTTACTTTTGCGATCCGGCTCGCCGTGCGTTGTTCAGCCTTATAAATGTCCTTCATTTCACAGTAGTCGATGCGCGGCCGGTCAAACCCCGCTTCGTGTTGGAGAGCCAGAAACACTTGTTCAGATGACCCACATTTCCCCACAATAACTCGCAGGAGACACTCCATAATCTCATCATCTCGCGCGCCAGGGTTCAATACTTTCAGCTCTTCGCCCTCCCCAAACACAGCGATCCGGCGCTCTTTGCTCATTGTAGTCTCCGTGTACAGATCATTATCGATGACCATGCGCTCTCCATCGCCTAAATAAGGCACATACCGCAAGATGGGGTCGTCCTCGACAAAGGCATTCTTTCGGATACCCATCATGGTAAAAGAGCGACGAATGGCGGTGATGTCATTGGGCAAGTGGGTGACAGTTTCCGGATACACCGAACACTCGAGAGGCGTTTGGTCTCGGTGCACGAAATAGCGCACGTCTCCAACTAAATAATTGTATGGATGGACTGTGTGTGTAGGATTTTGCAACACCCGCTTGGCCGTGACCCGCTCGATAGGAGAAATGTCTACCCAAGACTGGTGGTCTGCTCCAAGAAAACAAAAAAATCGTAGTTGGTTGTCAGTAAATCCGAAGATCAACCCCATACTGCGTTTAGCTACCAGCACAACATGAAGATCCAGTGCACCACTTACTCGCGATTTCCGACCACCGCAGGCGTCTGTACCGTTCGCTTCGAAGAACTTGGTGGGCTTGGAGATATTCAGAAAGTTCCTTCCGCGTATCTCTTAGAATATGCCGCACTCTGCGTGCATGACACTTTTTGATGTGTGGCAGCTCTTGCTCCACCAGCTCCCGCACTTGGTTATTGATCTCTGACTGACTTGGAGGCTGCAAAAGAGTATAACACAAAGTTAATACAACAAACCACTCATTCGGACGATGGGGATAATAGTTGCTGACCACCCGTAGGTATCCACTTTCTCACCTGCATCTCGAAATTATCCTCCGTTAAGGCAACGCCTTGACCCACGGCATCTACGAACTTGCAATTTTTCTTGAGCTCTCCCGTTCTGTCATAGTCCCAGAGTGATCTGCCGGATTCTATAGAGTAGAGCGAGCAACCATGTTAGCGTGCCAACCAGTAAGCAAGACGAGATTCGTATACCACGCACCAGATGAATACGGGATTGCCGATACGCCCTCTAGAATATTAGGAGGTGCTTCTTCGAAGACAAGTCGTCGCCAGGCCGTCGAATGGATCACTGGATTCGAAGGCTTCTCCGCGGGTGCAGCTGTACAGCCAGCGGCGGAGACGAATGGCGCATTTGACGACAAAAATCCGTTTCGCGAGGGCGGGGCGATGTACGACAATGACGCGGAGGTATCGGGCGCCTCCTTCTGGTTAACCCCCATGCGAGCACGACGACCTCTGCCGCTTGTCTTAGCAGCACCATTTATCTTGCCTGCACCAATTGTATCATTCGTACTGTACGCGGTGTGTGTGCTGTGTTCTCCTTTGCGCGCTGTGGAAGATACATCAGAGACGTCATGCCTCTGGCGCCTTTTCTGGGCCCTGAAAAACGCCATCAGCTTATCCTGCTCTTGCAGCTCCGCAAAAGACAGTTTTTCTTTTATATAGTGCGTTTCGGTCGTACCATGGAGCCGCAAGATAGCCTGTGCATCCGTTTGAACTGGGGCCGCAGGCGGAGGGTTTTCACGCTGATGTGTACTCGGGGGTGCTGCCACACCTGATCGTTTTGGTGATGCCTTTTCGTGAGAGTTTGCCTTCTTTTGACGCACCGGCGGTGCGACCACCTCGTCATCTTCGCTTTCCTCTTCGCTTTTCTGTTCACTCTCTTGCTCACTTTCCTGTTCACTCTCCGATTCACTCGAGCTGCTGTGAGACTTTTTTGCCACGACTCGCTGCTTTGTTTGACGGAGCTTACTTGCAGGTGTCCGCTTCACGGTCTTCCGCTGTTCTTGCGGCTTGGTTGAAGCCATTTTCCGGGCGGTTTTTTGCTTGCCACTCGGCTTGTTGCTGCCGCCACTTGTCCGAAGAGCTGGCGTCTTCTGATTTGGTTCACGAACCTTTTCACCCACACTGCTTCCAGCCAGAGCACTCTCCTCCTTCTGTCTCTTCGACGCCTCCCTTTGTGCCGACTTGGTCGCAAAATTCTCCCACTCGTCCTCGCTGTCTTCACTCTCCTCCTCCTCGCTTTCACTGTCCGATTTTCTCTTGGACACGCGCGCCTGCGGGGCCGACTTTCTCGCTTTCTGCATGTGGAACTGGCTCAGCGCCCTCTTCTGAGCCTGGGACGCCTCCCTGGCGCTCTCCTTCTTCTGCAGCTGCCTCGACTCGCTCGCCTTCTCGCCTTCTCGCTTCTTGACGGGGGTCTTATTCACTTCTTCCCTCGGCTTTTGCTGGGCTTTCCGACGGTTCTGGGCCTGGATCCGCTCCATCATCTGCTGCTGAGCTTGAAGCTCATAGAAACTCATGCCCTCCGTGATCTCGCGCATCTCCCCGTCGGCTCGGGGGTTGGGTCTAGCTCGAGTCGTTAGCGCAACTTTAGTCTTCTTAACCGGCGGTGGTCGGGATCGCTTAAGTTGCGCTAGTCTCTGCTCGAGTTCCTCGCTGTCCGAGCTCTGCTGGCCGCTGCGACCGCTCTCGCTCTCGCTGGAGGCCGCGCGCTTCCTCCGGCGGCCTTTGGCGACCCGTACGCCGCGCGAGGAGCGCACCAGCCGGCGCTTAGCGGGCTTAAGTTGCGCCTTCTCCTCCTCGTCGCTGCTGCTGTGGCTCGGGGCTCGTCGCCGCGGCTCCGACTCGCTGAACGAGGCCTCGTCGCTGCTGCTGAGGAGCTCGATCACCTCCTGGGCGCCTGGCAGGTGGCAGAAGAAGCGTTAGCGGGCCACGACGGCGGAGGATCGGCTGGAGAAAGCTTACCCCTCATGATTGGCACGGAAGATTGAAATGTGGTCAAAATAAAATATAATTCAGATTTGCTGAAGAATATCTTTTGGGCTAAAAAAGTGGGGAAATTGCTAATCAGTACCTGACCAGCCAACAAAAACAGTTGATGCTCTATAAGCGTCTTTCAGACGTGCAGCACTTTTGACTTTGACTCCATCATCGGTCACCTTCAGCCAGCTCACATCGCTCGAACGCAACTCGACGGACACCGACTTCAATGGTGAACGCAATGCACCTCGACAGCAAGAGCACCGTGCGACCCAAGCGACATGAGCCAAGTAGTTCTGAAATAATGAGTCAAAAACAACGGGTTAGCATGTACTCGCCATGCTATTAATATCTGCTCTTATTCTCGTTTTGAAGGTGTTCGATCTAGCCGCTATGCAAATAAGCGAGGACGAAGCTGATGAGCGACTTGCAGTTGGAGCGACTGCTCTGACTGCAGGTATAACAGCCACATCCTTGAACATTAGTACGAGCGTGGTAGCGATCGGTAACGTACTTACGAGTACGCATTTTAGCAGGATGGCAGCAAACAAATTACCACCACAGCCCCCAGTAGATCTCTCGCGCAGCTTGGTAATATGCTCCAATACGTTGGTAAATTGATAACCAATCCTTCCCTGAGGGTACCAAGGCACTGATAGCAATTTCCCCCTAAAACTATCAGCCAAGGTTGTTTACTAGTCGTCAATGAACTCGACAACTGGTTGGAAGCTACACGCGAACAGCATTTGTTTGGACGAATGCAGAACAAAATCCGCAGGTGCTTTGATGGTGGGGGTCAAATCCATAGTTCGCTTGGGATAACACAGGCGTGTGCAATACGTTCTGAATTGCTATAATAGTGGCATCCACGAGGTCACCACAGCAGCACGACGGAAGCTTGCGTGGTAAGCTCAAGAGTACTTCGAGTTGATGGTCAGCAAGAGTAAAGCACCACATTGGTTCTGTCCCCCTGGTTCTGAATAGTAGTGGACACGTATTGAATATATGAAGGCATTAGATGTCGTGAACGCTTCAGGGCGAGAAATCTAGCACACGCCGTGCTCGCTGGTGGGGGCGGACGTGGTGCCGGAGGAGGAGGATCCGGCAGTCGACGTCGAAGAAATGGGGGTGGTTGACGTCGAGGACGGGGCGTCGGTGGGCATGTCACGCTCCTGGCTCGCTCCAGTGGGGGTGCTGCTGTCCGAGGGCGGGGCCGTAGTAGAGTCCGTGGTTGAAGGAGTCGACGGGGCCGTTGTGGCCGAAGGCGTCGACGGGGCCGTTGTAGCCGAAGGCGTCGACGAGTCCGACGAAGGGGCCGTAGGAGTGGAGGGCGAGGACGGTGCCATAGTCGCAGGCGTCGGGGCATCCGTGGGGGCCGGCGTAGTGGGGGCAGCGGTGGTGGGCGTCGGAGCCGTTGCCATGGTCGTGGTCGTCGACGTCGAGGCGCACGCCTTGGCCTGGCCGGAGCACGACTGCTGGTCGAGGTCGCACGAGTCCAAGTCCAGCACACACAGCATCCAGCACGTGGTGGCGCTGTGCGTGCTCACCGTGCAGTCGCAGCTCTCCTTACACTCAGCCGCATCGGTGGCGTGGTTGCGGTTGCACACTACCGAGCAGCCGTCGGACGGGGCCGTGGCGCCGGACTTGAGAGTGCACGCGTTGTAGCTGCACTCAGCATCCGCCGAAGCCATCAGGTGACGGCCCGGAGCACAGCCCAGCGACTGATGGTCCGACTCGTAGCCCTGC
>LGTU01000557.1:0-29033 GCA_001314425.1 Phytophthora pluvialis | reverse complement strand
ACTTAGTCCCTGGCCTGAAGGGGACTGGTACCAAGAATTAGGTAAAAGTAAGACTGAATATTTATAAAGCTGTAGTTTGGCCTGCAATACAAACTACCAGATACTTATAATAAAACCTATATAAATTCCCCAGAGCCCGGATTGGGTGGCTCACTGCACACGCAGCCTCCTCTTCGAACATGACACTTCAACCGATCAAAATGGAAAATCTCTATACATATTCCCCAACCTACTCACTACTTCGCTTAGTTAAGGGCCGAGCTGAGAGCAGCCTGGGCGTCCGGGCTCATCTGCGCAATGACCTCCTTCATCTGGGCCTCGTAAGCCTGGAGCAGGCCACGCACGCACACCTTCACCTCAGTCTGGGTCTCCTCCACACGCACGCATTGTCGGTCACCACCTCCGACATTTTGAACAGCAGCGGTCAGATGTGTACCAGAAGGTGGGTACTATCGCGTGCTCTTCTGGTCATCAGTACCATACATCCTTCGACATGGCGCGTGGCGACGGACCCCTACACACCGGCGTCAAGCGGCCGCCTATGGCGTCAACCAGCCATGCCGACAGCGACAGCGACAGCCCCCGCAAGGTTCCAGGCGCACTCTCTCCGGCCGTCGCCGCTGCTGTGAAGAAGCTACAGCGCGCGTGCCAGGAGCTGCAGCTGTCGAGTCTCCCGCGTGAGATGACGGGGCGCGAGGACGAGCGCGACGAGATCTACACGGCGCTGCGCTCCTCCATCAAGCAGCAGAGCGCGGGCGGTCCCATCTACATCAGCGGCCTGCCAGGCGCGGGCAAGACGTCCATTGTGAAGGAGGTTATTCGTATGCTCGAGGCCCAGCGGGACGACCGGAAGCTGCGCAAGTTTGCGTGGGTGGAGGTCAACGGCCTGCAGATGCCACGGCCGGACGTCGCGTACAGTGTGCTGTGGAAGGCTCTGCAACCGTCAGAGAGTGACGACGAGGAGCGCGGGCTCCAGCCGTCGCGCGCAAGCATGAGCGCTGCACGCCTGTGCGAGATTCTGCAGCGCGAGTTCCACACCAAGAACTCGGCGCGCCCCATGCTGCTGGTGCTGCTGGACGAGATGGACTTCATGCTGGCGGGCAAGAACCAGGTGCTGTACAATCTGCTAGAGTGGCAGACCTCCGCTACGGCCAAGCTCGTGCTGGTTGGCATAGCCAACACGATGGACCTGCCGGAGCGACTGCCTACCAAGATCCGCAGCCGACTCGGTGGCCACCGCATCACCTTCCCGGCGTACACCAGAGCGCAGCTGGAGAACATC
Source organism: Phytophthora pluvialis (assembly GCA_001314425.1). Taxonomy (NCBI): domain Eukaryota; phylum Oomycota; class Peronosporomycetes; order Peronosporales; family Peronosporaceae; genus Phytophthora; species Phytophthora pluvialis. Next base: position 27,751 of record LGTU01000557.1, on the reverse strand, counting down.
ATCCAGCAGCGGCTACTTCAGCTCGACATCTTCAGTGAGGAGGCCATCCAGATTTGCGCCAAGACGCTGGCACACCAGTCGGGCGATGTGCGTCAGGCGCTGTCGCTCTGCCGCAAGTCTGCCGAGGTGTGCTTGCATCGGCTTACCGCGCTCGACCGGAATACAGCAGAAGAAAGTGGCGGTGAGCTGTTCGTGACGGGAGAAGACTTGCACGAGGCACAGCAGGCCGTGTCGGTGTCAGCGCCGATGAGTCGCCTCCGCGCATGCAGCAAGTTCGAGTGCACGTTCCTGGTTGCTCTGCGCATGGAAGTGCGCTCAAACGCAGCGCGAGGGGTCTACAAAAGTGGTGCGGAGCTGGAAGCCGTGATCGATCGCTTTGCGATTTTGTGCAAGACGCACGCTTTCGTGCCGATCCCGCGACTGCGCGGGCTGCTTTTCATCTGTGACGAGTTGGAACGTTCGGGGATCATCAAGCAAATCTCGACACGCACGTCGCGTTACCCGCTGCTGGAGCTGCGGTGCTCGCATCAGGAAGTTCAGGACGTGTTCCTTACGCACCCCGTCGGCATGCAGTTAATTTCGTGAAGAGCGTGCAGGGATGTCATCTCACGGCTACAGTTGCGACGTTGAAGAGATCATCACTCGTGTATTTCCACGCACGCATTTCGTTGACAAACTGAAGCATTCCAAACTTCATTTGTGCTTCCAGAACTACACTGATCTGGGCAACATCCGGGGTCAAGATTCGCTACTTACTCGTCTGTAAGTTCTAAACCCACGCCACGAGATTGCCCATGCAAGCAGGAGCAGTGGATAAGAAGCCACCTCAGTCATGGCGTCCTAGCATTAAAACCAACGCCTACATCTGCTATACGATCTATCGCATTCACGGCTCGGTTCAGTTTCTTTTGAAAAGGGTGGTGTTAAAAAACACCAGATGAAGAGTGAGGAGCTAGTGCCCCTCGCAACAAAGGCTGGCTAGAAAGCCAGCCAATGCTGTGAAGCTGGAGCTCAGGCTGCCGAAGCGACCCGAGCGCCTAAGCGGAATGCGCTTATCCGCCGAAGCCGTACAGGGTGCGGCCCTGGCGCTTGAGGGCGTACACGACGTCCATGGCCGTCACAGTTTTGCGGCGAGCGTGCTCGGTGTAGGTGACCGAGTCGCGGATGACATTCTCGAGGAACACCTTGAGGACACCGCGGGTCTCCTCGTAGATGAGGCCGGAGATGCGCTTGACACCGCCACGACGTGCGAGACGACGGATGGCGGGCTTGGTGATGCCCTGGATGTTGTCGCGAAGAACCTTGCGGTGACGCTTGGCGCCGCCCTTGCCGAGACCCTTACCGCCCTTGCCGCGTCCAGACATTGTTGTTGTTGGTGGGGTTTCTTGAGAAAGAGGAGAGGAAAGTGGTTGTTTCCAAACCGGAAATTGAAGAATGAGAGTGGGGGAACCCCGCGCTTTATTGCAAGAGCAGTTAGCTGTATCGCTGGTTTGAACTGGCGGACACCTAGCCGCTGTCAAGCTTGGATTATCCCGCAGGTGTAGTTCTCCCGCGCGGATTGGCCAGATTCACGTCATTTCTACGTCGACGTCTGTGATTGGCGGAGCCTTAGCGCACAGAGGGCCCTGACTGGCACCCAAAAGCGCGCGAAGAGCTCAAAGGAGCTCGCCGCCCCAACCACCTCATTCTCAAATTCTCCCTCAAGTTCTCAACTTCGAAGAAAGAAAGACCATGGCTCGTACCAAGCAGACCGCCCGCAAGTCCACCGGTGGCAAGGCCCCGCGCAAGCAGCTCGCCACCAAGGCCGCCCGCAAGTCGGCTCCTGCCACCGGCGGCGTCAAGAAGCCCCACCGTTACCGCCCGGGTACGGTCGCTCTGCGTGAGATCCGTCGCTACCAGAAGTCGACGGAGCTGCTGATCCGCAAGCTGCCCTTCCAGCGTCTGGTGCGCGAAATCGCCCAGGACTTCAAGACGGACCTGCGCTTCCAGGGCTCGGCTGTGCTTGCCCTGCAGGAGGCCGCTGAGGCCTACCTCGTGGGTCTGTTCGAGGACACCAACCTGTGCGCTATCCACGCCAAGCGCGTCACCATCATGCCCAAGGACATTCAGCTGGCCCGCCGCATCCGCGGTGAGCGCTCGTAAGCTGCTTGTCAGCGGCTGAGTAGCTCTTGCTGCTGAGTAGGTTTGCTCTTTCGTGAGTGAACTTGCTCAACTCCTGTCGGCTCGACTAAGTCGAGTCGACACTCTTCATTCTGGTGTTTTTTAACACCACCCTTTTCAAAAGAATCATTAACCACTTAGTAGTAATAGTAGCAGCGGAAGTCAATCACTTGTGTGAGCGAATACCGAAGTACTGGTACTAATGGTTGAACGAGTGGCTGGATGATGATCAGGAAGACTGTACCAGAAGTGGTTGTACTTGAGTGAGAGGATTTCTAAAGTTGTGCACGAGCACAGTTTTCACTGACTTGTGCTTCTGTGTAGTGCATGCAAACTCGCCGTAAAAGAGAGTCTGGTATCTCAACGTCCACTTAAGCTATCGAATAACTAAAGTGTTTATGACCGAAACATCGACAGTCTCAACCAACATGCAAGATTAACCGTACTAGGTACCAGCACAGACAATAAACACTGTCAACATCTTGTCGCTGTAATACCTTGGCGCAACGAAAGCTTGGTCGACAGTGGTCGATGATAACGCTGCAGCAAGGACGCCTAAAGTAGTGATACTTGTCTGTCAAACATGATTTACAATGTCCTAATGCTACCTTAAACGCCTTTGCATTTCTTGTGAAAGGGTGGTGTTAAAAAACACCAGGGTTGAAAGAAAGTCAACCTGCTAATGCCGCTGATGCGACAGCAGGTCGACGGTTGTCACAAGACACTTAAGCCGACGTGAACTTGGTCACGGCCTTCGTGCCCTCCGACACGGCGTGCTTGGCCAGCTCACCGGGGAGCATGAGGCGCACGGCCGTCTGGATCTCGCGGCTGGAAAGCGTCGACTTCTTGTTGTAACGCGACAGCTTGCCGGCCTCCGAGGCGATGCGCTCGAAGATGTCGTTGATGAACGAGTTCATGATCGACATGCCGCGCTTGCTGATGCCCGTGTCGGGGTGCACCTGACGCAGCACCTTGTAGATGTAGGTCGAGTAAGACTCGACGCGCTTCTTGCCCTTGCCCTTGCCGGACTTGGCAACCGTCTTCGCGGCCTTCTTCGAGGGAGTCTTCGCCATTGCTGCTGGTTGAGAGGAGAGTGGAAACTGCTTTTACTGCACGAGTCAAATCTCGGAATGGCAACCTCCCGCAGCGCCGCCACGCCGCTTTTCCCGCCCTCCGCTCAAATTGCGGGCAGGCGGCGCTTTGTCTCGCAATGATGGCGTCTTTTCGCTCCGGCTCGCTTGGCGTGTCATGATTGGCGGAACCGATCGCCCTCGCACGTCATTGGCGGAAGGGCAAACACAGGGGCCACTAATCAGGTGTGATGTGTACGGCACGCTAGCCGGTGTCCGGTATCCGGCGTCCGACGCAAAAAGAGGTGTCAGATCTCTCCACTTCGAGCCACGCGGCTAATACTCGAGCTCGGGGAATCCAAGCGAGCCAAGAAGCGACCGAGCGATCGAACCATGAAGCTGGGAGCGAGCCAGGACACGTACAGCGCAGGGGGCGACTCCGGCCGCGGCGGGTCGACCATGACCATCTCGTCCGTCATGGCGGACATCAAGGAGAAGTTCAAGAACGACGAGGAGGACCAGGGTACGGCCCGTCTAAAGATCCGCATCCTCTGCGCCTTCCCCCCACACTGATAACAGCCCTCCCTCGTGGGTGCGTCCCCCCCCCCCCCCCCCGNTGCCCCCCCTGCTGCGTGTGACTGACTGTGTGCGCTCTGTCCCCTTTCCCTCCCTCAGTGTCGCCGTTCCAGGGCCTGGACAAGGCGACGGTGCTGCAGGAGACCAAGATCTTCTCGGACGCCAATACGGTGACGCGCCACCCCAAGAAGTGCTGCCAGCTGATCACCAAGCTGCTGCACATCCTCACGCAGGGCGAGCCCTTCACCAGCGCCGAGACGACCGCCGTCTTCTTCGGCGTCACCAAGCTCTTCCAGTCCAAGGATGCCAACCTGCGCCGCATGATGTACCTGTTCATTAAGGAGGTGGCCGAGGCCACTGCCGCCGACGAGGTACAGCTCAGCTTACAGCAAGCCTACTACAACGGAGATAGATGGGGAGGAGGGAGGTCGAGGCGCTGACGGCCGTTGTGTTGCCAGGTGATCATCGTGACCCAGAGTCTGACCAAGGACATGAGCTCCGACGTGGACCTGTACCGAGCCAATGCCATTCGTGTGCTGTGCCGTATCATTGATGTACGTCTCAGATCGAGCGGAGGTGCTGGCTGCCCTTGGAGTGGACATGTTGCAGCAACTAATTTATGGGGGATCGTTGTGGGTGTGGACAATAGGGCTCCATGTTGAACGCTATCGAGCGCTACATTAAGCAGGCCATCGTGGACCGCAATGCCCTGGTGGCCAGCTCGGCCCTGGTTTCGGGTATTCATCTGATCAAGAACAACCCCGATATCGTGCGTCGTTGGGTGAACGAGGTGCAGGAGGCCGTGAACTCCACGAACGACATGGTTCAGTACCACGGCGTTTCGCTCCTTTATCAGATCCGGCAGCACGACAAGCTCGCTGTGTCGAAATTCATTACGCAGCTCCAGAAGACCAACCTGCGCTCCAACCTGGCGACGTGCTTGTTAATCCGTTACACGGCCGCTCTCCTGCGCGAAAACGCGAACGGCCAGGACGCCGCGCCGCTGTACGCGTTTTTGCAGAAAATGCTGCGCCAGAAGAACGAGGTACGGTTGCGAGGACCCAAAATGGCCTCACTGGATTGGTTGAAGTTGCTAACCTGTCAATTAAATTGGTATGATAGATGGTTATCTACGAGGCTGCCAAGGCGCTGTGCGCCCTGCCTGTGGACGCGCGTGACCTGACGCAGGCAATTGTCGTGCTGCAGTTGTTCTTGGGCTCTTCGAAGCCTACGCTTCGCTTCGCTGCTGTGCGCACGCTCAGTCAGGTGGCGTTCACGCAGCCCATGCTTGTGACGCGCTGCAATGAGGACATGGAGGCGCTTATCTCGGACTCCAACCGATCTATTGCGACTCTGGCCATCACCACCCTGCTGAAGACTGGTACGTAGCGTTGCGGTGGTTGCTGGAACTGCTAAACTAACCACATTGACCGTTGCGGAACAAACATAACCAGGTGCCGAGTCCAGCGTGGATCGTCTGATGAAGCAGATCTCCACGTTCATGGGCGACATTGCCGACGAGTTCAAGATTGTGGTGGTGGAGGCCATCAAAAACCTGTGTTTGAAGTACCCTCAGAAGCACCGTGTGCTGCTGAACTTCCTGGCGAACTTCCTTCGCGAGGAGGGTGGATACGAGTTCAAGAAGACGATCACGGATGCTATTCTGTTCTTGATTGACCGTATCCAGGAGTGCAAGGAGACTGCTCTGCTTCATCTGTGTGAGTTCATCGAGGACTGTGAGTTCACGCAGCTGTCCACCAAGATTCTGCGCGTCTTGGGCCAGAAGGGCCCTACCACGTCCGCACCAGCGCGGTACATTCGATTCATCCGTAACCGTGTCATTCTTGAGAACGCACCCGTGCGCGCTTCGGCCGTTTCAGCTCTGGCTCAATTTGCGATTCGCGTTGCGTCGCTCCGGTCAAGCGTGTCATCACTGCTGCTGTGCTGCAAACTTGATGACGATGATGAAGTTCGCGACCGTGCTACCATGTACCTTGCCATCCTTGAGGGCGACGAGGTGACTAGCCGAACACTTCTTGTGGAGGACTTCCCCATGAGCGTCGTGGCACTTCAGAAATCTATTGATCAGTACGAACTGCGCCCCGCGGATGGTCCGCTTACTTTCGAGGCCCTGCCGCACGTTGAAGTTGTCGAGGATGTCGTCGAAGCGAACACAGACGACGCTGAGGCTGATAGTGAAACCATTCAGACTGATGTTGCACCGGAGCCGCAGGACGTTGCGAAGGAACTATACACGGTACGTTTGCTTAGCTTGGATTTCGTTAACCACTGGGTCCTGCTGACCTACTTTTGGGTGCCAATTCTATAGATCCCCGAGTTTGCCGAGCTCGGTGCGCTATTCCGTTCGTCCAAGCGTCTGGAACTTACGGAGGCCGAAACCGAATACGTCGTCAGTTGCACGAAGCACGTGTTCGCGCAGCACATTGTACTTCAGGTATGTGCAACCAGTCAAGCGATACTATTGATGATACTTTGTTTCTGACGTCGCTTTTGATGTGCATGCCAACAGTTCAAGGTGCTTAACACGGTGAGCGACCAGCTTCTCACGAACGTGAACGTTGGATTCGTCATGGAGCCGGAGGACGTGTGGCAGGTGCACACGGTTGTCCCTCTGGACAAGCTAGCCTACGGCAAGACTGGTTCATGCTACGTTTGCCTGCAGTACACTGGCGACGGTGTTTACCCGATCGTCCAGCTCGCCAACGTTGAGGTATGTTGTACCGCATATTCACTTCCTAGTAGCGTGGTCTGACCTTGACTATTGCATCCTACAGTTGAAGTTCAAGGTACACGAGGTGAATCCGTCGTCTGGCGAGGTTGAAGACGACGGCTTTGACGAGGAGTACCCGATGGAGGATATTGAGATTAGTGCGTCGGACCTGATGGCGAAGGTTTCCGTTAATGACTTCCGTTCGGCCTGGGAGCACGTCGGCGACGGTGCCGAGGTTAAGGGCAGCTATGGCCTTAAGTACAAGAGCCTTGTGGAGGGCGTGGCGGCTGTCATCGAGAACCTTGGCATGCAGCCCTGCGAGAACACGGCTGTGCCGCAGCCCAAGGCCAAGGCACACATTCTGCTGCTGTCGGGCGTGTTTGTTGGTGGCGTCAAGGCACTGGTGAAGTCGAGAATATCGCTTGATGAGCAGAGCGGCAGCATGATTCTGCAGGTACGTATTGAGCTGCATTGATTTATCATCCTAGCGCGTAGTCTTACTAACCGCATTGCATTTGCGCAGATGGCCGTGCGTTCGGAGGCGGAAGAAATCAGTCAGACCATCATGGACTGCATTAGATAAGAAGCCTGCGTTCATCGTCCGGAGTGCCCGGCGGTCGTGTCCATCAGGCGAGTGAAATTACAACGTGATACAGCCCATGGGGAGGAACATGAGAGAGCGTTGTGGCGGGATGAGCAGAGGGAGACAACACGATTAGCGAGGCCATGGTAGATGCTTGCAATCACTAAACTTCCTCTCAAAACACAATGGACACTGTTTGTGATTGATTCGGCACCAATGTTCTGATTGCATCTATTGCGTGGTAATGCCCAAGAGGCTCTCGGACCACAACCGCAGGAGCATTCCGCGCACTGCGGTCTCATCGCTTGCAGCCTCTGCAAGTTCGTCAACTGATACGCCAGGTGTGGACGCAGACGACGCGTACAGCTTCATTAGAGCAGGTGCCAGCTCTGCCGGGAACACGATGCTCTGCGGCTGAGGAGGCATTTGTCCGAGAGCTGCGCTCGGGTCGTCGTCGTCCTCCTCGCTGCTATCGTTGTCTTCGTCGTGGTCTCCGTCAGCACTGCCAGTCTCGGAACGTTCGCCAGCGTCACTGCCATCTTCGTCCTCTCCCTTGTCTTCCTCATCTTCGTCTCCGCCGTCGCATGTGCATAGGCCCATGTGATGCCGCCGACAATTGTGCAGCGAGTAGTAAACAGCAACAAACGCTTCCTTCATCTCGTCTTCACCCATCGACAAGCGGATGTGCGAGCGGTTCTTGAAGCGAATGGTGACATTGCCATCAAGCGGACTAGGACCAGCTTCGTCGTTGTCCTTCTTCTTCTCCTCCGGTGGTGGGAGACGGTTCGCGAGCACGTCCAGGGCAGCCTCATCGGCAGCCTCCTGCAAGTCCTTTTCGCCCACGTGCGCAGCAAGCTTGCCCACGAGCGCCTTGCATGAAGCTGCAAATTCTTTCGCCTTAGCTGAGTCCACGGAGAATTGGGTACCGATGAAACCCAAGTAGCCAACAGGAAGTCCCTTGCGGAAGACAACGTCCGAGTCGAAAGCTTGGCGGATAACGCGGGGCAGCGCCACCTCCAGGAAGTTAGCCCACGTGTTGTGCTGGTACACCGAGACGGTCACATGCGTGGAAAATTCCTTCTCGTCCGTGCACGCTTGGTGCACGACGCCACGCGGGAAGTACAGCACGTCACCTTCCTCTACCGTCAGCTCCATCCACGGGTCGCCAATCTGATCTTCAGCCAGATCCGAGCTGTGTTCACCCGCCAGCTCGACCAGTGGGAGGTAAAGCTTCCACTTCTTACGTCCTTGCGTCTGCAGCACGAATACCTCCACATCATCGTGATGTGGCGCCAGCGCCTGCGAGTTGGCAGGCGTCAAGTAGGCGCTGGCACCCGCTAGACCACCGAAAACCTCTTCAAAAGCAGCATTGAGCTCGTACAGGCCGTCCACGTAGCGCTGCGGCTGGTAAAACTGGCAGCTATAGCCTCTGTCCAGCAGACTGGCCACCTGCCGACTGGTAGCGTGGCCATTGGCGTCCTCACCGTCGAAGTTCTCGCGTTCCGAGTTGACGTATCTGCAGACCGTGAGGTCCTTGCCGAAGCTCATGGGGCGCGGCTGCTTCTCCATGACCTTGAGCATCTTCTTGCGCGAGAACAGCGCGTTCCCGAACAGCGTGCCCTTGTCAGCCTTGCGCACGTGCAGCGGCTTCTTCTCGAAGTACTCGGACAGGAACGTGTCCAGCGACATACCGCCCAGCAGCTTGGTCAGCGTGCTCTCGGCCCACTGGCGGCTGCCCTTCTCGCCATTGACAGTCGCGGTCGCAGTAGGAGCGATCGCCGCTGCAGCCTTTGCCGCCTCATTCTTCTGCTTCTTGTTGGGTCCAGACGGCGCTGCGTCGGCGTTGCGCTTGCCGCGGCGCGCGCTCTTCTTGGTGCGGCTCATGGCTTCCACTCGATTGATGCAACGGTGCAGATGATGATGGTCGAATTGGTGTGTGACACCCCCATTCGATATGTGAGCCACACTAATATGGTGTACACGTGGTGTGGCGTTTTTTCGCGCGATTGATTCCGCGCCACACTGGATCATGGCGGACGGCGGCTCGTCGGGGGACGTCCACGCGTCCGCGCTCTCCATGCTGGCGGAGAGCAGCGCCTCTAGGTTCGAGCGCGTGGGATAGCGTGCATATCTCGCCTCAACACGGCTAACTAGGCGATTACTTGTGCTTAACTGCCGCAGAATGAAGAAGAGCGAGGAAACGACGCTCCAGGCGGAGGAGACACGCCGAGATATGGAGAAGGAGCTGGAGAAAGTGCGCGTGAAGCTGGAGAAGGCGCGTGCCAGGATGGGCGCGTCGCTGGCGGGCATCCCGACGGGTCGTGAGTACGACTCGCCGCCGGATGCGTCGGACGAACCGGTATACGACGCGCTGGAGAAGGCGTATAATGCGGCCTTCCTGGTGCACCCGCCAGCGGAGGTGGAAGAGGAGCATAAAGAGGAGTCGTTGGTCCGACCCGAGGAGAAGCTGGGGTAGGCTGCAGCTTCAACGACACTTGCGATGACCTGGCTGCAGGCAGGAGTGCTGATAACTATGTGTGGGTGCTGCAATGCAGCGCTGTAGACAGTGGGAAGGCTGCTGGATCGGGACTGAAAGATGAGAGCAAGGTTGGTTTTGCTCTCGGTGGCAACGCTATAGATCTGGTGTACTGACATGGAATGGGAACTGTTTTGTGTGTGTGTGTGTTCTACTAGAATGGCGGGGACAAGCGGGCCTCGTGAGTAGCTATTTCCTATTGAAGGGAGTATGAATATGAAGTGGACGTACTGACTGCTGTGATATTATTCTCTTGACAGCCAAGTCGGGACCTTGAAGAGCATGTGTCTATCAACTATGAAGCAGCATGCTGAGAGCAATGGACAGAGCGAAAATACGGATGCTCAGATGAAGATGGATGCCAGCGCAGCGTCAGAAGCTATACCAGCTGCGCCGTCACCAATCGTTCCTGGGTCTGAAGGGGTTCTCTCGGCCGGAGATGTTGAAAATCGCAGTGAGGCCCCGGCGTCACTTTCAGCAGACTCAGCCGTATCAACTACATCCCCACCACACTCGCCGATATCAGCACCTAATCGAACCTCAAGTGAAGACGGGTTTCTGTCAACGCCTGAGGGGAAAAGGGAACCCCATGATGTGCCAATGAAGCCTGAGGTCGTCGAAGATGACAGGGTCGAGCGAGCAGACCACCTCTCTCTCAACGAGTTCCTTGTCTCAGAGTTGGAAGTATATTGCTCCCAGTTGCTTGAAAAAGGATCTCCAAAGCGCAATTCGTCTGGTGCTAGTGACCTCGCGCGGATCACCGGCCTGCAGCTATTTCAGGATCACCAGCGATCTCTTATGGACTTTGATGACGAGTGGAAAAGGTGAGATTCTACAGCTTGTTGGAGTGTACCGGTGAATCTGTTGACAATTGTTTGCCTCTAGATCACACGCTGGTAGCTACCGAGGACACTCAACAACACATTCCGAAGAACTTCCAAGGTTATCGTCAACCATTTGCGCCAATCCATTTCAGCAGGGCACTGCAAACCCGATAGGCGTTGAGGAATGGGCAACACTGTTGAATCAGGTGAGCGCATCCTGCACGAATTCAACTCCGGCAGGAAGACCTTATCCTCCAGAAGTGATTGTTCGCGGAGGTAGTGAAGATCTATTTGCTTCGCACAAACGAGGGTCGAACGGAATTTTTGTTGGGGGAGACAGTCACAAGGAACGTCTTCAGGTAAGTCGACACTGTGCGAGCATATTTGCAAGTCACCGTGCACAGCTAATCTCTATGCCCCTGCTGGATGTGAAAACACTACCAGGTCAGTGCATTTATGGCTCAGATTGCATCAAGCCAAAGCACCTCGGCATTTTATGTCGTGGTGGCTGCCGGTACTGATCTCACACAATGGGAGAAGGCGCTGTCGTCTGAGCAGCTTATCCAGTTGTATCCGTATTGGGGAAGCCAGCAAGATCGTCAAAACCTTTTGCAGTCGCTGAGCAACGAGTATTTTTCAAGCCGGATCCTGGCAGCGCACGTCCTACTTACCAGCTACGAAGTATTTATGGAGGATATATCGGTCGTGACTTCTCTGCAGTGTCAGCTCAGTATTCTTGATATCCCTCGCCAAGCTACCGACCAGATTGCGGCAATTTGGCCACAACTTCTTTCGCTCCGGTGTCGTCAACGGTTGCTGCTTTGCCAGCCTTCGTTTGAGATCGATGCGCGGAAGTTACTGCACTTTCTCGTGCCTGAGCTGTTTAGTTCACGGCGGAAGCTGCTGGTAAGCTATTGCGAAGGTCTTGCTGTTGTTTTCCTCGTGGCATGCTGATGTATTATTGTTATTGTTCTCGATATGTGCTTGCGGTAGGCATGGAATAGTTCTGCCTTCCACACAGATCAAATTCGTGCAGTATGTGACGTGGTGAAGGCCTTTGTGCTCGACTCAAATGAGGAAGCTTGCGCTGCATTTATATCGAAGGTGGAATTGTGCACCAAGCACAACAGCGAAATTGAGATGGCTGCTTTGGATACGCTCAATAAGCAAGGTATTGTGAGAGCAATAGAGCCATCGATTATGGTGCCTGTGAAGCGCGTACTAAACAGAAAATCTCGCAGCCGTCCTAGCGGGCATATTCCAGCGAAGGTAAGATGCCCTTTTCTAGGATGTCCCCATGTTTTGGATGCTGACATTTGTTATTGACGGCAGGGGAAGCTTGGGCCCCAAGATACCGCAATAGATCCTGTTGACTCGCAGCTGATGATCAAGGCCCCTACTGCTCTCCTGAAGAAACGAAGAGGAAGTGACGGCACCCCTGGCTCTCGCCAGCGAATTGGTCGCTGCGGTAAATGCACTGGGTGCTTGACGGAGGACTGTATGAAATGTGGACACTGTCAGGATATGAAAAAATACGGTGGGCCGGGCCTTCGCAAGCAATCTTGCAAAAACCGCAAGTGCTTGAATCCGAAAATATGGGGATATGCGACCAGAAAGAGGAAGCGTAGCAAGACGAAGCGTGCTGAATTGGGTGAAACAAACAGTATGAAGGGTGACTCGGAGATGGATGACGATGGGTCTGTGGCGTGCTCTTCTGTTGAAAGCGATGGAGAGTCTGTGTCGACCGCTACGTATGGGAACGGAGACTCGGATGATGAATCTCTTCGATATTCCGACGCCACGATGGATTCTCCCCGTGATTTGTTGTTACCGGCGAGCGATACCTTGTTGGACGAACATTTGTCTCTTAGTGACTTACGCTCTCGATCTGCATCCGCCAAATCACGTGTGGTGCGGTGCGGGGAATGCGATGGCTGTAACGCTCCTGACTGTATGAAATGCCCTCACTGTCTTGACATGAAGAAATATGGAGGGCCCGGCCTTCGGAAGCAAACCTGCAAGAATCGCAAATGTAATGCTCCTAAAATTCTTATGCTGAACAAGGCTAAGGGAGGCTACGACCAGTACGTCGACGAAATGGGAAACGTGGTGTACAGCGGGCTGAATGACAGCAATTTCCCGGGATTTTATGAGGCGCCAGATTCGTCAGATAGACCAGAAGCAGCGTCACCAAGTTCTCAAAGCCAGTCAGGAGTACTGACCGTGATTCAGGAATGCGAGCGCCACGTGAAACCTCGACTGGTGTTTGCTTGTGTGGATTGCGTTGCACGTTTCAGCTCGAGTAAGGTGCTCAATTTCCACACGCGGGTAGAACACTCCACGTCGACAAGCCACTGTACTCTTGCTACGACGGCGTTGGAGCGGGAGGCAAGCGGTATGTTCACACGCGCGATCTACCAAAACGCCATGATAAGTGCTCGACTCAAGGTGCAGGATAGAAGTCCACAGAGCTCGCCCCTGGGGTATGCGAAGCTGGAGGTACGAGGCTGCTTGCTATTTGTCGATACGCGCGAATCGACACTAACTCGCCATGTTTTCTGTCCCTTTTCCTTGATGCAACACAGGGTCGAGATTTCCAGTATTTCTTCATCGAACCATTGGTTGTTCTTGGACGCATGGACTCTCGGTGGCGCAGTTTGTACAAGGACATGGGCTTCGGCCACTTGAAGGGCCTCCCTGGTGGCATTGTTGATTGCCAAGTCGGCAACGATAACATGATTGCGACGAGGCACGCTGTGATCTCGTGGGACGCTTCTGTCGGCAGCTTCGTGATCGAGTGCTTGAATCTCCAAACGCCAATTTCCGTGAACGGCCGTGAAATCAACTTTTCATCGCATCCAGCAGTTCTGAGCAGCCGCAACCTGGTGCAGATCGGCGCGAGTGTCTTCTACTTCCTGCTGCCAAAGGAGACGAAGGCGAGCTCCACAAAAAGCACCGCCACCGAAGGAAGCAGCACCCCGCGCGCGTAAGCTCGTCGGTGGAGGAAAGTGCTGAGCTGAGTACTGTGGACACCATCGCGCACAATACAATTTGCACTGCAGGGTGTATCGTGTTGAACAGGAAACAGGCGTGTAACCCGAATTCAATGCACGTTGAAGTGGTCACGTCGTGTTTTTGAATCTGGCATCCTTTTCTACCAATCAAATGCGCTACAAACTGACTGGCCAGTGGTTGGTGTGCCGTCCAACAGTCAGCGCGACCTCCACACTCAGATCGGTCCCCAGTAGCGCAGGCACGTAGTAGTAGTTCCCCAGGCAACAATGGTGGTCGCAGGCATTGACATCGGCACGACGCACGGCTGCGTGGGCGTGTGGCACAACGGCAAGGTGAACATCATCGCCAACGACCAGGGCTTCCGCACCACGCCCGCCTACGTGTGCTTCGAGGGTGAGGAGGTGATCGTGGGCGACACGGCCGTCAACAAGCTGCCGTCGCACGCGGAGAACACCATCTTCCACCTCAAGCGCCTGCTGGGCAAGGACCACGCCAAGATCAAGGACCGCGCCTTCGTCAAGGAGTGGCCGTTCGATGTCACGGAGGGCGCCGAGGGCGTCGCCCAGGCCGAGACGCAGCGCAACGGCGAGAAGCACCCCGTGACCCCCCTGGAGTTCATGGTGCTGCTGCTGCAGAACCTCAAGGACCTGGCCGAGGACTTCACGGGCGAGAAGCTCGAGCACGTCGTCATCAGCAAGCCCGCGCACACGGACGACAAGTACACGGAGCTGCTGGACGCCGCCGCCAAGCAGGCCGGCGTCAACGTGCTGACGTACCTCAGCGAGCCTCTGGCCGCTGCCATTGCCTACGGCCTGGACGAGGCTGGCAACAACGACAAGCCCGAGTACGTGCTTGTGTTCGACATTGGTGGCGCCACCCACGACGTGACCCTGCTGAACGCCGACAAGGGCCTGTTCGAGGTCGTGGCCAGCAAGGGCAAGGACACCCTCGGCGGCGAGGACTTCACGGCCGCCGTGTTCGAGCACTGCGCCAAGTCGTTCATGCGCAAGACCAAGCTGGACGTCAAGACCAACCGGAAGGCCTCCAGCCGTCTCCGCATTGCTTGCGAGACCGCCAAGCGCTCGCTGTCCACGCAGACGCAGGTGAACATCGAGGTGGACACCCTCATGGAGGGCGAGGACTTTGCTCTCAAGTTGTCGCGCCCCCGTTTCGAGGAGCTCATCACCGACTACGTGCACGAGACAATCACCGAGATCGACGCTATCCTGGAGGAGAACGAGCTCGAGAAGGAGGACATCGACCACCTTGTGCTGGTCGGCGGCTCCTCTCGTATCCCGCTGGTGCAGAACCTCCTCAAGAAGTACTTCGAGGGCAAGACCGTGCACACGCAGCTGTCGCCTGATGAGGCTGTCGCCTACGGTGCCACCATCGAGGCTTCAGGCCTCGCTGAGCTTGTGGACGTGCCCGATCCCAAGAAGCCGCTGAACATGGTGAACGTGGTGCCGCTGAACCTGTCCTTGGCTCTGGCCAACGGCAGTGTGTCGGAGCTCATCCAGCGCGACACCGTCCTGCCTGCCACCGCGACCGAGCTGTTCACGACCTCGGCGGACAACCAGGAGGCTGTGTTCTTGCAGATCTACGAGGGCCAGCGCCTCATGGCCAAGGACAACACCCTCGTGGCGCAGCTGAGCGTGGCGGGCATCACCCCGCTACCCAAGGGCGACGCTGAGATCGAGGTGACCTTCACCGTGAGCACCAAGGGCGTCCTTACGGTGACCGCCTCGGAGCGCAAGGCCGGCAACAAGGCACTCGAGGTGACCCAGGACTCCAAGCGCCTGACCCCCGCCGACGTGGCCGCCATCGTCAAGAAGGCCGAGGATGCCGCCGACGAGGACGATGAGAAGCTGGGCGAGCTGGAGGACGCCGAGGAGGCCGCCGAGCTTGCCGCCGCCGCCGTCCCGGAGGTCGAGGCCGCCAGTGCCCCGGTCGTGCCCGTTGTGCCCACGCAGGACCTAGACTAAACTACAAATCACTAATACCTTGCACACACACAATGCAAGACACGTTATTTGTTTCTGCTCTGACCTCTATCGTTCCATGCCTTCAGTCTAGACTCTAGACAGCAATGCATGTTGCCTGGCCATGGTACAGTACAATATCTGCCACGTACTCCACACCAAGCTGCGATTCTATTGGCCAAAAACAGCCCGCATTCGAAACAGCACTCCGAAAAGTCTCGGGTCAAAAAGCCAGCTAAAGCCATCATGGACGACGACGTCAAGTCCGCGGCGAATGCCATGAACGTACGTGGCCTGTAGCAGCTCGACGCCAGGGATCGACGTCGCCCCACCACCTTCTCTCTTCGACGCGCTGGATCACGCCACTTACCGCCGTTTCCTTCTTCTTCTTCTTCTTCTTCTTCCTGCGCCGACGACGCGAATGAACCCTCAGGATCGAGGCGCCGACCTCGACTTCGGTACGTCGCTGAGCTGCGCGGGTACAAGAGGCAACTCTATCGCTGACTCTCTATCGTTGTGTCTGGCCTGGACATTGTGCAGAGGTCTCGGTGGTCGAAAGCGATGAGCTGGAGGACGGATTCATGTCCCCAAAGGTCAGGGACTCGCTCATGGGCGCCAAGGCCGCGGCCTACGGAGAAGACGGCAAGCCTGTACGCCCCATGGGGCTGTGCGGCTGCTTCTCCTTGGCCTTCTACCAGCCAGTGCGTTGTTCTTGATGGTGTACAGTGGGGAGTGACGAGACGTAACCCGACGATTCTGCTTTGTGTTTGTTGCGCCAAAGTACTTTGACGTCGACACGTCGGACGTTCAGCTGCGTCTGATGCGAGCGCTCGTGCCGTTCAAGAAGGACCCGACGTTCGCTGAGCTGGCGCTGAAGTCGCCCGATGCGTACGGTCCATTCTGGCTTTCCACGACGCTGATCTTCTGCCTGGCGTCGTGCAGCAACGCGGCGTCCTTCCTGGACTACGAGGGCGACACAGACGAGTGGTCCTACGACTTCAGCCGCCTCGCTTCAGCGTACACACTGGTGGAGATCTTCTTGCTAGGCTTGCCCATGCTGATCTGGCTGGTGGGCAAGTACTTCCAAGTGCCTTTGACGCTGCTCTTCCTCGTATGTCTGTATGGCTATTCGTCGATCATGTTCATCCCGGCTGCGGTAAGTTTTTTATTTTTATTTTTTACCTTTTCTGTTGACTGCAAAGTGTCTGTCGACATGTAGAGATAGCTAACGCGCTGAAAATTCTTCTGTATGCAGATCCTGTGCGTTTCTCCGATCGACGCCATGGATTGGGTCGTTATGTTGATGGCGATGGCGTGGTCGCTCTTCTTCCTGTTGAACAACCTCTGGCACGTCATTTCAGAGCATTTGACGAAGGAGAAGATGCTTCCTGTGCTGGCAGTCATCAGGTTCGCACATCAATTGACCGGGAGCTCTAAGGGTGAACTATGATTCTGACTTGTTGTGCTTCTTTGATTTTGCAGTGGGGCGCACATGCTGTGGGCCATTCTCATGAAGCTTCTGTTCTTTTAGGTGCATGGTCTGCGTACATAACTTTGTTCAATGGACATCGATGCACCATAGCACACTGTATGCATCACTAATACTGAATTGCATTACCAAACGATGCGAATGACAATAAGAAATACCACGACAGATAGTGAAGCGATAAAAACATCGACACAAAGGCCGCCTCGGAACAGCATCTAACGCTTGCCTACACGACCCGGATTTCTTCCTCGTCGTCGATGTCCAAAGTCATCCCGCTCTCCGCGTTCAGCATCATTTCCCGCTCGTCGTCCGGAGTTGCGGTCAACTCTCCGAAGTCGATGTCTTTGCCGATAGTCGTGGGCTGATCGGATCGATTCCTGCACAGAAGGAAAGCTCAGCAACTCGTCGCGTCACGGAGCCAAAAGAATTCAGAGCTTACTTGAGGAAAATCGCCAACCGGACATACTGTACTGCATTGCGTAGTGCCAGCACCGAGTCCGTTGCAACTTCTTCCAGCTCGCCCAACACGCCTTCCTCGTTGAAATACATGGCCACCGACACCAGACTCATCACTACAAACCAGGAAGAGCCACATCTTGTCACTAATTGCCACCGTCAGAACACCCACGTCACATCACAGCAACGCACCCAAGGCGACGATGTCGAAGATGTTGCACCACTTGTGCCAGAACCGCTGAAATACACAACAATAACAAAACAATGCAGTTAGACGACACTGTCCACAGCGTCAACCACTCGTAAGCTATTGCCCCGCTCACCCTCTTGAACGCCATCATTCGCAGCAGCACCTCGAACACCAGCAGCGCGCTGACCGTGATCTCCAGCGAGATGAACACCACCGACGACGGACTACACGCAGCAGCGTCACGACAAACACCACACACACACACACGTTAGTCCGACGTTTACTCCGCCAGCTCGAGACTCGTTTTTAACGTACATTTTCCAGTCGTTCATCCCGGTCTGCCGCCACCATGAAGCATACATAGCGCAAGCATATGCGTTAACTGTGCACGTTAAATGATGGATGGGACTAGCTGTCGCTGCTTACCCAGACGACGCACACGAGGCTGGAGGCGATCATGAAGAAGTACACAAGCCGGTAGAAGCTGGAGAAGTAGAGCCGGCTGGACACCGTCATGACGTACTCCCTGCAGCCGATGTGCGAGGGCGTCGGCGCCGCCGCGCCCGCCAGCTTCGCGTAGCCCTTGGGAGCCTTCATTGCCGCCGCGATATAGTGACTGGATTCCTTCCGCTGGTCAACGGTCTGAGTCGACATGCAATTGGCCAAAAAGCCGCAAATCAATCGCGAGCTCGCTGGCTCGATGGATACAATAGATACTGTACCGATGCACTGCACCGAAAGGACCACAGGCTCAGGTGCCTTTGGGTCGGGACCATCGAGTTGTCGACCACGAAGACGGATTGTTAGATTGGCGTGGAGAACAATCGCCGGCGCTGCGCAGCACTAAAGCTGTATCCTATACACTAGGGCGTTGCAAGTTGCACGCAGCAGCCTGGTCGCTGGAAAAGTGCTTGAAGAGTGGACGGCGCAGTCAGCCCCTGGTCCGGGACCAGCGGTCCCTCGTTGCCATCTTGTCCGCCTTTGCAATGCAATAGAGCCGCGTCCGCCGCTACGACCACAAATCCATTCCAAGCAGGGTTACATATTGAAGTTGCAGGCAAAGAGGTGTCACAATCGTGGGACTCCATAGGAATGCTAGGTTTAACGGATGCCCCTGGATGCCACTCACGGCAATTTGTGTTCGCGCAGAGGCTGTGCGACGTGATGCCGCTCGGCTAACCAGGATTCTGCCCGGTCCGCTTGCAAATGCTCGTCCACTTTGGAATTTGCCCCGCCTGGTGCGCCACCCGCCTAGGACTTTCTCCGAACGATGGCCTTCCACCTCGCGAACGTCACCACCGTACTGCTTGCTGCAACGACGATCCTCACCTCGGTGCCTCTAGCCACGGCCGATTCCATCTGCACGCTCAGCGACTCAGAGGCATGCGCCGTCGACACGCTCACGCCCTCCTCCGACGATGGCAGCGTACTCATCTACCCGGGAGGCTACACGCGCTGCGCCTTCGACGACTACGCGGACTCGGTGACGACATTCTCCTCGAACTCGACGTACTTCTTCCAGGTCTTCCCGAGCGGAGGCTCGGACAAGTCAAAGTTGATGATCTTCTTCCAAGGAGGTGGCGCCTGCGCCGACGAAAACACTTGTGCATTCGGCTTGCAGTGCTCGTTGGGGGCAAGTGCTACCTTCACGACCGCAGCTACTGCGAGTAGTACTGGTGTGTTGGACCGGACCATCTCGGACAACATGTTCACGGACTGGAACATTATGTTCATCCCATACTGCACGGGTGACATCCACATTGGAAACCGAGTCACTGCAGCACACGAGAGCGGCATTGAGGCCCTCCTGGGCAACACGCAGTGCCTCGGACTCGACTACGCGACGCACATGAACGGGTACAACAACACCATGGCGGTGCTTGACTGGGCGCTCGAAAACTACCTGGACGTGGACAACCTCATCGTCGGCGGTGAGAGTGCCGGATCACTTGGTGCTCAGGTTCACAGTGCCAAGATTGCCGACATGTGGGATGTCGACGCCAAGGGCGCAAGGTTCTCGGTGCTCGCGGACAGCTACGTCGGTGTCGTCCCAGAGGACCACCCGGCTGCAGAACTGCTGGTGCAGTACGGCGCTTGTACGAACGACTTCGGTCTGCCCGAGGACACTGTGGCGGCCTGCGAGGCTGGAACCGCGACGACCATCGAGATGATCGACGCACTCTTGGAGGCACAGCCCGAGGGCAACTGGCTGTTCATCGACAGCAAGGGAGACAAGACCCAGCTCTACTTCTACGCGCTCGTGGACGAAGGTATCCTGGGCTATCCGTTCTCGGACTTGATCTCGGAGGACGACTTTTTCTCCAACTTGAGCGCGATCCTGGATTCGTACGGTAAGGTGAGTTCTCGCATCACGACGTTTTACGTCGAAGGCACGAAGCACGTCTTCCTGGCCGACTCGAACTTCACGAGCTACGAGAGCGATGCGGGCTTGCTACTTGGCGATGTGATCAACGAGTGGCTGGTCTCAAACGCCAGCTTGAACTCGAACTCGACCGAGACACCGACCGAAATCCCAACTGCGACGACGGGGACACCCGATGCAAACATGACATCACCTACGGCGACAACAGCCGCTCCTAGCACTACCTCTTCGCCTAGCACCACTGCATCACCTTCAGCTACAACTTCTCCAAGTGCTACCGCGACCTCTGCGCCCCTCGCTTGCTAATTGGAGCGTAGGAATTGGGGACCCACTCTAATGACAGCCATGCAGCTTCTGAAACACAATCCATTCAAAAGGGAGACTACCATGTCTTCGTTGCGGAGCATTCGCATGGGCTCTTGTTGCAAGCAATGCTACTCTATCACTAGCCAAAGCTGTTTCGATAGGCCAGCCTTCTTTTCTATCTGTCCGGAGGGTAGTGGGCTGCGGGCGACGTGATTTTCAATCACTGACACTTGCGTAATACAATCCTATTAGCCTGCAGCTTCAACAGCGCATCGCTTCATTGTACTCGCCCAAGGCACAAACAAGAAGTGTTCGGGCAAAATGGTTTGATGCAGCAAAGTTGAAGTTATGGCCGATAAAAACTTCAAGGAGTCTATCGGAGCCCGACAAGGCCGCTTTCGGTGAGGTTCATCTGCAGATCCAAACGCTGGTTGTCTTCCTCATTCCTCAATATCTCGCTTGCCGCCTAACTGGGATAATCTCCGCTATGCACTTCGCAAGCGTCACGTCCACTCTGCTCGCCGCAACAACAATCCTCGCATCGGTGCCGCAAACCACGGCCGACTCCATCTGTACGCTCAGTAACTCGGAAACGTGCGCCGTCGACACGCTCACGCCCTCCTCCGACGATGGTAGCGTGCTCATCTACCCGGGAGGCTACACACGCTGCGCCTTCGACGACTACGCGGACTCGGTGACGACGTTCTCCACGAACTCGACGTACTTCTTCCAGGTCTTCCCAAACGGAGGTTCGGACAAGTCGAAACTGATGATCTTCTTCCAAGGAGGTGGTGCCTGCACCGATGAAGAGACCTGCTCCTTTGGTCTGCAATGTTCTCTTGGAGGGAGTGCTACACTTACTACCGTTGCGACCTCGAGCAGTGCCGGTGTATTGAATAGCTCGATCTGGGGCAACATGTTCAAGGACTGGAACATTGTTTTCGTGCCCTACTGCACCGGAGATGTCCACGCCGGGAACCGGATCTTGGAGCCGTACGAGAGCAGCATTGCGGAGCTCCTAGGAGAACCTCAATGCCTCGGACGGAACTACACCATGTACCTGAACGGATACAACAACACCCAAGCAGCGTTGGACTGGGCCCTCGAGAACTATCCGGATGTTGACAACCTCATCGTGGGTGGTGAGAGTGCTGGTTCGCTCGGGGCGCAGCTTCACAGCGCGCACATCGCTGATCTATGGGATGTCAGCACCAAGGGTACGCGGTTCTCGGTGATCGCAGACAGCTACGTCGGTGCCGTGCCTGCGAATCACACCGGGTCGCAATCCCTGCACTTCACTGGAGTGTGCGACGTTGACCTGGGCCTGCCTGCTACCGTCGTGGCAGACTGCGACGCAGAGACGGCAACAACCGTTGATATAACCGAGTCGCTGATCAAAGATGAGCTTCAAGGCAATTGGTTTTTCATCAACAGCAAGGGAGATTTGACGCAGCGGTACTTCTACGCGCTCGTCGATGAAGGCATTGGAGGCTACCCGTTCACTGACTTGGTCTCCGAGGAAGACTTCTACGACGACATGAGCGCGATCCCGGATGCATACCGGAGTATCAGCTCTCGCATCACTACATTCTACGTTGAGGGCACGAAGCACGTCTTCTTGGCTGATACTAACTTCATGAGCTACGAAAGTGACGAGGGTTTGCTGCTCGGCGATGTGATCAACGCCTGGCTGGTCTCGGATTCCAGCTTGAACTCAAACACTACATCTGGGACACCGAGCTCTTATAGTGGTTCAGCTACGACAACAGCTACGACTACTACCACTGCAAGCCCAACTATTAACTCGGGTGCGTCCGGAACCAGCACAACAAGCACGAC
This sequence comes from Phytophthora pluvialis, assembly GCA_001314425.1. NCBI lineage: Eukaryota > Oomycota > Peronosporomycetes > Peronosporales > Peronosporaceae > Phytophthora > Phytophthora pluvialis. The sequence continues at coordinate 5,614 of LGTU01000557.1, read as the reverse complement.
GATCATCAGCCCTTTGGCCTGCTAGGACACGAAAATGTTCAGATTTGCGTGTGATACTGATGCAACCTCATGAACTAATGCTACCAAAAACAACTTATTGATCATACGTGTAGCAGCTTAGACAACAGTCTCCGGAAGCTTTTCGACAGCAGCCTCGGCCTCAGCCTCAGCCTCCTGCTGCTTCATGACATCCATCTCCTTGGGCTGGATGCTGATCACGCGCTTGCCGCACAGAGAGTAGTGGTAGCCCGGCTCGAAGCGGTCCTGGGCGTTCGTGCGCACCAAGAACAGCACCACGAAACCAATGCAGACAATCACAAAGATGACCTGGATGTTGTCGATGTACGCCTCGCCCACGCTCATTCCGTCAGCGATCTTGCTGTTGTACGTGTTGTTGAAGGTGATGCCACCGACCACGGCACCGAAGGCCAGCGACGTGAGAATGATGCCATGCAGGGGACCGACGTTGTAGGCGCCGAACATGTCCGTGACAAGGGCCGGGATCGTGCCCAGACCGCCGCCGTAGCTGCTCGTGAGCACGAAAATCTCGATGACGAAGAACGTGAAGCTCTCGTGGCGGATGACAGTGGGCAGCGATCCGATCACAATAATCTGTGCACCCAGCGTGAAGTAGTACAGCACCTTACGCGCGTACGTCTTCTCCATTTTGACGTAACGCACGAGGAAGTCCGAGAGAGATGAGAACGCAAGACGACCGCAGCAGTTGAACACGCTGTTCACGGACACGATGTCGGAAGCCGTGTTCGCGCTCTTGGCAAAAATGTCAGTGCACATGCCGGACAAGCGGGACAGCACGATGACACCGAAGAGCTGGTTGGCGAAGAACATGATGTACATGAAGATGTAGTCGGGCGTGAACACGGCCTGCTTGAGCGTCAGCGGCTTGAGCGGAGACTTCGAAGCACCCACAGTCTCCGGCTGGTCCGCGTTCGTGGGCGTCTGGACAGACTGGTAGGCAGTGCTCAACTTCTCCTCCATCCCCTCACTCTCGTTGACTGCGTTGCCGTGGATGTTGAGACCGTGGACAGTGAAGTCAGGGGGCGGCACGCGAAGAACCAAGGCAGAAGAGAACATTGCAGCACTCATGACTGCGCCGAGCAGGACGAACATCCACGGAAGGCCAACCGCGTCAATGGTAGGCAGGTATACCTTACTCCAGACAACGGAGCCAGCACCGGAACCAGCGACAGCGAAACCAGCAGCCGTGCCACGGTAGTCGGGGAACCACTTCTGAAGTGTCGACACGGGCGAGATGTAGCACATGCCCAAACCGATTGCGGTGATGATGCCGTAGCCAATGTAAATCCAGGCGATAGTCTTGTAGTGGATGCCGATGGCCGTGACGATGTGGCCGATCATGAACAAGGTCGTGCCGACGGACACAGCCCACCGGGGTCCCTTGCGCTCAATGGTGGGGCCCAGGGTTGCTGCTGCCGTTCCGAAGACGCCCATGGCAATGTAGAAGGCGTTCACGGCACGGCCCTTCTTGGCATCGCCGTAGACAGCCAAATCGATGGGGTGGTTGAGCACCGACCAGGCGTAGATACAACCGATGCAGAACTGCACCGCGAAGGCTGCGGCAAACAGGTACCAACGCGAGAACTTTAGTCCAAGCATTGTGGCGTGGGACGGACTACCGGACACTGAAGACTTCTGCGTCGGGCTGCCGATTCCAAACTGAGCTCAATAAATCCGCTCAGACTGAGCCGCCCAGCGCTGCCCTTCTGGTGATTATCGAGACGCTGGAAAGCCTTGACACCGAGATGGGGAAGCCGCCATTCGCCTGTCTGTTTGTGCAGCAGCACGTGGGTCCAGTCTGGATTCCAGACAAGGGCCGATCCGGGCATGTGCTTCAACCACGGTGTAAACTTCTTGTCGCCGACATCGACATTAATGTAAATTTTAATCTAGTTTAAAACTTACAGCGTTTCATGAAATTCGAGAACGCTTGTTCCCGAATTTTGGCTGCACCATGCCAGAGCTGCAACAAGGTAGACCCGAGAGCACCAATACCCGAGGAAGCACAGCGGAGTGTGCTCGTCTCAGTCTTGCATTATCAGAGCTTTTGCGAGCTGTACATGTACAAGGTGAACTTTATAGTATTTCAACTCGCATGACACTTTTCCCGATGGAAATGACGTCTAAACTTTCCCTACATAGGGAAGAGCGCGTCGTCGGCGAGCGACTTGCGATGGATTTGCCGCTGAATCTCGTTGCACCGTGCAGCTTGCTCGGTGACAGATGCAGAAGCCGTTGCTGCTCGCGCTCCGGCCACCGTGGACTCCACGGGGTCATTAATCAGGCGTCCAACACCGCCTGTTCTGCTTCAATCTTCTCTCGTTTCCTTGAGGTGAAGGTACCGCTTGACAGAAATGCTGCTTCGCGAATAAACCCGGCGATTTAAATCGGCGGCAGCGGTCCAATTCGCACAAATAGGCCGCCAAGGCGCGAGCTGCACGCGACGCGACGAGGCTGGGCAGAGCAGCTTTCCCATTTCGCGTCGTCTCCGAATGAGTCTAAGACTCAGAGTCTTTGCTCGCTTGGGTCCGTTGCCTCTGCTCCGGGAGGGAGCAGTGCTCCCTGCGGCAGACGTATGTCGGTTTGCCAAAACGCCTATCCACTCATAGGCACGGCTTCCGATTGAGCCACCCCCACACTGTCGGGGTAAATGCAGCACTTCAAGCAGTTTGAATGAGATGAAAGCAGATTGTTTTACTTAAGTTCACAGACGCTTCCTTTTACACTTTAAACAGCAGTCTCGGGTAGCTTTTCGACAGCAGCAGCCTCGGTCTCAGCCTCCTGCTGCTTCATGACGTCCTTCTCCTTCGGCTGGATGCTGATCACGCGCTTACCACACAGAGAGTAGTGGTAGCCCGGCTCGAAGCGGTCCTGGGCGTTCGTGCGCACCAAGAACAGCACCACGAAACCAATGCAGACAATCACGAAGATGATCTGGATGTTGTCGATGTACGCCTCGCCCACGCTCATTCCGTCAGCGATCTTGCTGTTGTACGAGTGATTGAAGCTCAGTCCACCAGCGACACCGCCAATAGCCATCGCCGTGAGAATGATGCCGTGCATGGGGCCGATGTTGTAGGCGCCGAACATGTCCGTGACGAAAGCGGGGATGGTGCCGAAGCCACCACCGTAGCTGCACGTGAGCACGAAGATTTCAACCACGAAGACCGTGTAGCTGTCGTGGCGAATCACTGTAGGCAGGGAGCCGAGAACGACAACCTGGGCGCCCAGAGTGAAGTAGTAGAGCACCTTGCGAGCGAACGTCTTCTCGACCTTGAGATAGCGGACGAGGAGATCCGAGATGGCGGGGAAAGCAAGACGACCGCAGCAGTTGAAGGCACTGTTGATGGACACGATGTCCGAAGCAGTGCCGGGGCTCTTGCTGAAGATGTCGGTGCACATGCTAGAGAGGCGCGACAGCACAATGACTCCGAAGAGCTGGTTGGCGAAGAACATGATGTACATGAAGATGTAGTCGGCCGTCAAGAGGGCCTCCTTGAGCGTCAGCTGCTTGATCGGCGACTTGCTTGCAACCTCGTGGTCCGCACCCGTGGGCGTCTGAACCGCCTTGTAGGCGTCGTCAAGCTTCTCGTCCAGGCCCTCGTTCTCGTCGACACGGTCGCCGTGGATGTTGAGACCGTTGACAGAGAAGTCAGCGGGCGGCAGACGGAGAACCAGAGCAGAGGCAAACATAGCAGCGCTCATGATCGCGCCAAGCAGGACAAACATCCAGGCAAGGCCGACAGCGTCGATGGTGGGCAGGTACACCTTGCTCCAGACAACGGAGCCGGCACCGTAACCGGCAACGGCGAAACCAGCAGCCGTGCCGCGGTAGTCGGGGAACCACTTCTGCAGCGTAGCCACAGGCGAAATGTAGCACATGCCCATACCGATGGCGGTGATGACACCGTAGCCGATGTAGATCCAGGTGATGGACTTGTAGTGGCAGCCGATGGCCGTGACGATGTGGCCGATCATGTACAGTGCCGTGCCAACGAAGACACCCCATTTGGGGCCCTTGCGCTCGATGGTAGGACCCAGAAGCGAAGTCGCGACGCCGAAGACACCGATAGCAATGTAGAAGGCGTTCACGGCGCGACCCTTCTTGGCATCGCCGTAGATTGCCAGATCGATGGGGTGGTTGAGCACCGACCAGGCGTAGATGCAGCCGATGCAGAACTGCACGACAAAGGCCGCGATGAACAGGTACCAACGCGAGAACGTGAGTCCGAACATGTTGAAGAGATCGGACGTTCGGGGGAGCTTCCGGGGACGAAGACTTCTGCTTGAGGACGCAGATTCCAAACTGAGCAGGTTCCCGTGCGAGCGAGTGTGGTTGGCGCACGGTTGACCTTCCGATTGTCGAGGACCTATCCGAGGAGGCATTGCCATCGCGATGGGATGTCTTGCGAGATCCGTGGGAAAGCCGGGTAAACGCCCGTCTGTCATGCAGCGCGCGTAGACGCCCCAGCGCAAAGACAGAAGCGAGCGCGTGGCTCGAGGAGCTCTTTCTCTACAGAGATAAAGTCGAGCCAACGCGTGGGCGATGTGGTGTTGGGTGCCATGCAGGAGTACTAGTACATCTGCAATGCAGCATGTACATCGTATTCGACACGTACCGGTAGGCGTCCATGCTGCAAACCATGCATTTGATCTCGCAGCGCGTGCGTTGTACAGTATCCGTGTATCACTTTTCGCTGCCCCTCATTTTCGTTCGTGGCACCGCTGGAATCAAAGTCGACACGGCCCCTCTCTGTGTTTATGTTTATGCTCGAAGCACGCACATCACAACCCTCCTGTCCCGCAATCTGTTTGTTGGTACTGTTAACCATGTCCTAATTCATACTGCCCCCAGCACACCAGGGTCCAATACCCCTGATCGGAAAGCGAGCGTGCCAAGGTAGAGACCACCATATCGGACCCAACCAATCAAGCACTTCGTGACTGCGACAGATCCTTCCGCCTGTTAAGAGGTACAACCCAGTTTTACTAACTCGGAAATGCACGGACGGATGAATGCATGATTACTTTGCGATTCTGATTGACTTTCTATTCAATATGGTATGTACTTCCTCCATATCTTTTTGTTTGTCACGGTTCTGTTTGAAAGGATATTTTTATGATTGTTACAGTTTTGTTTTTTAGTATTCTATCAAGAGGGGCATTAAATCTGCAAGAACATCCAGTTGACCTCCTTCACAGCTCGTTGGTACAGGTCTTTGTCGCGAGGCAATGACTTCGGGTACTTGCCTTCACGACGGAGACGGTCTTTGTTGTAGTGTGGAAGCTTGTACTCGTTCCCCCCATTGCACTCTAATGCGCCAACATGACTGCTTGCAATGACAAGAACACATCCTCCAGTGTATCTGTGCTGATACTGTTGTAAGCATGGGTTACAACTTTTACCAGCTGACCAATACCACGGCTTCCGCTACGCAGCTGGAAGGACTGGATCGAAGCAAAAAAACCGAGGTCAAGCGCATTATAATCTGGCGAGTTTGGAGGCTGGTAAAGCACACCAATGTTCCACCCTCCAGACGTACCAGCAGCAACGACGTCGGGGTCAAACGGCGAG